>JAJHUR010115897.1:0-14655 GCA_027495735.1 Lutjanus campechanus | reverse complement strand
AATAAAACCAGACATTTTAAGATATTAATCAGGATTTTGAGAAACTGGGATGTATTTTCTTTTTTATTGACCAAATGATTAATCGATTAATCTAGAAAATAATCGGCAGGTTAATGAAAAACGAAAATAAGTGCAGCACTAGATTAAACATGACAAATAACTTCGGTCTTTGTTTTTATTTGATAACCACTAATAAAAGCAAGTAAAAATTGACTTTGGTAGGTCAGATATCTAAGGCAAGTGAAAAAACACATTAATGTTGAACGCTGACATACAGTATTCCCATGTGTCCCGGAAAACCTGGAAAACAAATTTCCAATCATGGAAAAAACATGGAAAATGAGAGAAAAAGTAAAATGTTCTGGAAAATCTTGTGTTATCCTGGAAAATGATTGCAACATTCTTTCCTTGAGCTGAGTACAAGGCTATCTATCAGAACTTCCCAAAATGGATAACACTGTCCTCTGAAAGGGTTAAGTTATGTTCAGGATCATATCATTGTTCAAAAAGTAGTTCATGGACAAGTGTATTTTGAGTAGGCTGCTCTCATTTATGTTGTGGAAAGACACTGTCACACCCCCAAATGTTTCTTTCCATCCATCTTGTTTTAAACAGCTTGCTTTACATTTGGGGGATATCTATTTTTTCATACATTCCTGACATTGTACTGGGGTCTACAGTATTATAGAGGCATTTGTGTAAAACTTGTGTAAATTGACTCTACTCAACTTATTAGTACTCCCTCAACATAAGTGAAGCTGATTGTCATAGCTACACTATTCCTGCAGGAGGGAAACAACAGACACAGGAGCTCTGACCTGCTCTTGAGAAGCTGCAGCTTTTTTTTGTGATAAACCTGAACTGTACAGTTACTGCCAGGCTGAAAACTTCTCTGCTCACCTTTTCCTTTTCTTCTACCTGAGTTTACTCTTTCACGCCGCTCAACTAAATTTATACACTCACTACACTACGCTACTCTGAACAATTGGTAGTCTGCAATGTTTGATACAAACAGGGGCAGTGGCATTTTTCTTTTTTCTTAGTTAGTGCTATAACTTTATCTCCCAGGGCTGCTGTGTCCACCAGACGACTTCTTGTGGCGCATGGTGCGCACTACAATACATAACCTCCATGCAGCATCTCTGTATCAGTTTAAAAGAGAAATACTTTGACGATATCATACAGTTAGGATTTCTTATTCCCTGGTATACTGAACCTTTATACTGGCTGGCTTGTTAGCTAGATTTTTTTTGCCTGCAAAGGTTTAAGGTTTGTGATTCAACTCTGGCTATAGGAGCCGTGGTTTTAAATGTGTGTTGAGAGAGTTGGATAATAAGGAATGAGAAGCAAAAATAAAATTGTCTCGATAAAAATCTCCCCCTGCTTCTTTTTAGATGCTTAAGTTCTACTCACTGTAACTTTGCCTGGAAAAATGTAAATACAGGCTTGTTTTATTTGATTTCACCGAGAATCCGACCCGGTGGCAGGTATTAATAACAACTGTACAGAAACAACCAGTCCTCTTGCTGACGGTCTCATTTGCTTATGTAGGTCATATAGAGGCATCAGTAATAAATTAATAAATGGTTCATAAACTGTTAAAAAGTGTAGTGGCTTTGAATTAGATTTCCACAGAGAGGAACATATTAGTGGAGGCTATGGCGCGATCCCTGTCTGTCACACAAGTTAGATCATCACTATAAATGTCCTGGAAAAGTCCTGGAAAATTATCTCTAGAAAAGAGTGAGAACCCCGATAGATAGATATCCCCACACACATACACACACACACACACACACACACACACACACACCCTGGGTCCTAATCCCCCTCTGAGTCCTGGAGAGTCTCTCTCATCAGTGACCCTCCTTTTACTCGAGCACTTTGGTTTGTTTCCCTCCCTCCCCATCCTGCTGGGATTTGTTCCTCTACTTCAACCTCTTCTCCTGCTTGTTCATCTTACTTCACCTCCTCTTTGTGTGTTTGTCTGTGTGTGCAGCGTATATATGTGTTTTTGCGAGAGATAGAGATAGGGAGGGGGGTGGGGAGTGTGTCAAAGAGTGCTCGCCTTTACACTTTCATTGCCTGCTTTCTGCTCAAGAATATGATGGATGTTTTAAAACAGAGCGAAGCCAGAATATCAGTGCCAGCCACTGATGTTGCTCTCACCTCTCAGTGTGTGTGTGTGTGTGTGTGTGTGTGCTTAGAGGCACTGGAGGTTATTTGATCTCATTGTGTTGTTGGAGAGGAGCCTGCTCTCTTGCTTTATGACCGGCGCTGTAGGGAGATATTCAGCTTCACCTGCCTCTCCTCAACAATCCATCATCCCTCTCTCAGCAGACAAACGCACTCCACTCATCTTATTACTTCCTCTCACACTCTGAGAAACATTTAAGACTTTCAGCTCGCACTCGCCGTAATGTATGCACATATTCTCAGACACTCTCTCCACAGTTTGTCTCATAAGCCGAGAGAAACGAGCAAAACCGTCTGTGCGCTTGCGTTTCACGGTGTATAAATGAGTGACAAAGCGAGCGTGTGCGCACGTCGTAATTCTGATAGTGTTTCTGCAAGTGATTATAGTGTGAAAGCAATGCGGCTCCTTCGTTAAGATCTTAAGTGTGTGGTAAACTGAACAGGGACGAGGACTCGGCTTAATGACTGTTTCTGCACACTTCATCAGATTGCTCGCCCGCAATATTGCCTCATATCACTCTCTGGCACCATTGGCGCTTAATAGTGTGTGTATGTTTGATAGTGTTTGCGTGCGTGCGTGTGTGCGTCTGATTACGACGTATATTGCTTTGTAGAGCCATTACAGTTTAATAGGCATAGTGGAATGCACGGCGCGTTAATGCTCCGGCAACATGAAGTAATGACACAATAAAACAATTAAATATGGTGGGGCAGAATTACTTTTCGAACAAGCCGCACCTAGAAGCAATTTGGACTGAGACGGAATAAACAGAAAGTACAGATCAGGCTTATTAGGAGAAGAGGGGGAGCTCTACCTCTCTGTGTCTCATCAGTGTGTCTGTATATCTGCTGATTCATACACTCACCAACCCAAGAGAAATTCTCCTTGAAATTAGAGAGAGGTGATTTCTCACTGATTATGTGCATGTTACTGTGAGCGTGTTGTAAGAGGAGGTAATGTGTTGCTCTAGAAGAACACATAACAGTTTTCAGATTCAGGGCTATTTCCATTATTGATTAGCCTGTCGATTATTTTTTAGATTAATTGTTTAGTCTATTAAGTGTCAGGAAAATTGTGAAAAATGGCTGACACAATTTTGCAGAGCCCAAGGTGATGTCTTCAAATTGATTTTTTTAATGAGAAGTCCAAAAATATTAAAATTACAGTGATATGATGTAGGAAACAGCAAATCTTCATATTCAAGACGGTGGAAGCTGCAAATGTGTGACATTTTTACTTTATGAATTACTTTAATGATGAATTTATGTCTAAATTGTTATAATAAGTTAATGCTTTGTGGTAAAAAAAATCATCAGTGTTATATTAGATACTTAGACTTTTCAAAAATAAAGCCACTTTGCAACCCATTTCTTATTTGCAAGTGTGTTTTTTTCCCCTTTGGTCCTCTGGTTTCCTCCAGCAGTCCAAAATCATGGGTGTTGGGTGAACTGGGAACTCATAGTTTTAACTATACCTGTGAATGTGGGCGTCATGTTCAGGGTGTACGATGCCTCCTGCTCAGTTTCTGGTATTGACTCCAGTCCCTGCCATTAAATGAATGTATCAGCGGCACCATTCCATTTTTTTTAATTTCAGCTGATTAAAATAATTGTATTGTTATCTACTTGCAAAGTATTTTTCGCAAATTTCAGATAGATGAATTTCAAGTTAAATTCTACATAAAGATCTCTGTAACACTGTCTTCTAACTGGATGTGAGCATCTGACTTCTGCGGTTTTGATCCGTCCTCCACCAGTTTCAGAAGCGGAGCATTTGGCCCGCCTGATTTAGTTTACCTGCTCAGGTTTTTGTTGATTTGGTCATTTTTCCTTGATTTAAGTGCTTTTTAATGTGGGTTTGTAGGCAACATAGGTAAATTGTTTATTTTTTGTCAGTTTTTATGATCAGGAATCTGTGCAGTCATTTTGCCATTGACTGGTGAAATTAAAAAAAACAAACAAAAACAAAAAAAACAGAAACTTTCTCCACACTGAATTAGTTAAATATCGACTTCTGTTATGCCATTTAAATAAACCACATACCTATTAGCTGTGTGCTCATGATCAAACTAGAAACATAACCACTCAAGTAAGAGATGTGGACTTTATATAGCTAACTACGTGTGTACTTTTTAAACAGAAAATGTATAAAATTTAGATGTTTCTGTGCTAGAAGTGACATATTATACAGCCAGCTTTTAACTTGATAAGCTGGCTCCATGGCGATCTCCTTCCAGCCAGCTGCCACCTTATCTATAGGTTTTCATAGTTCATTGAGGAGGTATCGTAGAGATAACTCCTCATTTCAACTTCACGAATCAACCATTCTTACAGCGCTTAAGAATTGGAGTATCAAAATTCAGCTCAAAACGGCACCATGCTGTGCTGCACTGCACCACTCGCAGCCAATTAGGACATTCCAATAGAAAACAATGCAATCAAGTCGATTGTGTCATTGTTGCTTGCTTGCATTGCATTCAGTTAGGAAACAGCCACTGTTGTTACATCCCAGCTCGCCACATACCGATTTTTTGTCACCACGGCTTGGCATCTCATAGAGGCTCACAAGGTACCCTTTAGCATCTGAAAGAGGAGCTGCCAGAAAGCCTCTTTCAGCATGTGGTTAACATTGTGAAATGGGCATATTTTGGGTAGTTTTATTCACAAAAACTACTTGGGTCGGTTTAGGATAAGACCGTGTTTGCCTCAAGTGAACTAGAATGAGAATGGGTTGTCTTTTCTGCCATTTTTCAGACCATGACATCCAAGAAGCATTTCAGAGAATGTTATCACAGTTCATATATGGTAGACTTAGAGATGTTAATTAAACAAATGCATGCATACTGTTCTGTGAGTTTTACTTTAATGAAGAAGTAACTTTATAATATAACGAGTTGATAATTTGGGCAAGTAAAGTATCTTACGGAGCACTGAGTCTTTGTAAGGTGAGGCAGTTACCAGCAAGGCCGCAGCAGTTAGCAGTACGCCTCTCTCACAGAGCCAGTCACTAACAAACGGTTCCCTTTATATGTCTGCGTATATGCTCTAACACACTAATGAGAGGCATCATTTCCAAGGTTAATCTAAATCACATCACTGGTGCCTGTAGTTCATTTGAAAAAAAGCCACAAATGAGCATTTAGGTCTTTTCCCAAAGCGTTGTTAAACTCTGGTTAGCGTTGGGCAAACTAACAAACAGAAGGAGACCATTTAGGGTCAGACCTCCAACCATATTCAGTGTGGGCGACAGCCATATGTGTATATCTGTGTTTAAATGTTGATTTGTTTATGTGTTGGTAAGTGTGGGAGTCAGTGTGACTGTAAAGTCTCTGACTCACCAAGCAGACGGAGAAACCACCAGGAGATTCTGAGGTGATTTTTAACGTAGGTGTTCTCAGAGTCTCCGTCTCTCTCTCTCTCTCATCTTCTTCTTCTTCTCTGTCTTTCTCTCTCTTTGTCCTCTCTGTGTCTCACACGTGTGTTTTTATGTAATCATTTGTAGGGATCTGTTGAGAATTAGAGATCGAAAACCCATTTACAGAGGTTACCTACGTAAAGTCAGCCTATTTGTCTGCTGTGAAATCGAAACCTTACCCTCTGCCGCTCCCTCTCTGTTGCCCCCTCTCTCAAACTGTCTCTCTCTCAACCTCTCCCTCTCGGGGGGTCACAACTCCACAATGGAGGAGCGATAAGAGGAGAGATAAGATGATTGGGAAGAAATGAGGGAATTTGTTAAAGATAGAGGAATGGACAGAGAGGTCGTTAGTGAGGAATAAAGAGGCGACAGAATGTTGGGGTGAAGCCACATTTGATGAAGGATGAAGAGGAAGGCCACATAAAGGTGTAGGTTTAGCTTTTGTTGTTGCCATGGCTGATTTCCACCTTAAAAACAAAGCTTTTTTTTTTTAAATGCTCTCTTGAGTGCCACCTGTCACAGACACAGTAAAAGACTCTGTAGGGTTGACAAAGCTTCTTCCGTTGCCATGGTGCTCAACATACAAAATCAGTATTAGGATACTGCATTTTTTTGTTTTTCTTTTTGAAGAGAGGAAGGAGATGATGTCTCGGCTGCACTGAAAAAGAGGCACGGGACTGATGAAGAGCGAGAAATTGAGCTCCTCTGGTATTAAATTAGTCTTAAAATCTACACAAAGCAAAACCCTGTTAGGTGCACAGAACAGCATCTTCGCAAGTGAGCATTTCTTGTAAGTATGGAATAGATAGTGACTGGTGTTCGTGTCTTTCATTAGACTTATAATTACAATAATAGCAAAGTATATCATTAAATACAACAAGTTTGAGGAAAGTGTGATTGCTTGCGTTGCCCCCTCATGAAACTTCAAATATTGTAGGGTAATTCTTACTGAAACTTCAAAGCCCCAAAAATGCTGTTCAGCACCTACAATAGAGCAAACAAGGGGGGTATTTAATAAGCTTGATGCTAATCACCATCAGGGGAGCATGTTGCTCATGTGTGGTAAGTGCAAAAGTGATTTCTGCTGCTGAACTTTGAACATAAGCTGAACTCAGAGTGCAAGCTGTAGTTTAAATTTGCTGACATGATGGCAGACTGTTAGGCTGGAAATATTTATTTAAAATGCTAACATTGTATTTTGATGAAAGATGACAGACTGAATGATACGAAGCCAGAGCAGTTGCCTATGGCTACAAACCATGGTCACATACGTTAGTCTAAACATGGTAGCCTTTAGAATTTAACCATTCAAGGTGTCATGGAGCATCGTTGGCTACACACCAGTACCACCTGTGTCGAACTGAAATTATTTTAAGGTGTATTTCAGGATAAGGGTAGCAAGGATAACACTTTATTAATGTAACATTAATGTGAATTGAAACTCACTCTGCCCTCTAAAGTTTTTTCTCCTTTCGTCTGAAAAGTTTGGTGGCATCGCCTGCACTCTGGATTTTGATTGTTAATCCCTGATCATCTGTCTCGAATGTTCATCTGTCTCGAATGCGAAGTTCTTCAATGTGTTTTTGTTCTGTGCTGATCGATGTTTTTCTTCTTCTTTTTTAGCATTTAACAGTGGACTAGAATACTTGTAGGCCTATATGCTGTCCCTGTCAGGCCCGGAAGAATTGCATCCCTGGTACCTAGGATACTGTAGATAAATGAGTACTGTCACATTTTCATGATTTTGGCAGCGACTTGGTACTGGAGTATCAGTTCTTGGGACATCTTTAGTCTCAATACACAAGAATCATCGAACCCTGACCCATACACTGTGTGACAGGTAGCATTTATGACTCCTAAACAAATCACTGCTTAATGTTAGCTTGTAAATTATGTGAAGTATGAAGCCATGTTTTTTAAATTGGTCACCTTACTAGATGAAGGAGGGGAAACTCAATTTTATGTTTGCCAACTGAAAGAGCAGGATGAAGGAGAGATTTTGCTTTTTTAAAAACAAAATTGTTTCAACTCGAATGGCAAAGTGTGTATGGAGGCCTGTTTGACACAAAAACTGTGCTTTCAAATATATCTGCATTAGTGCGGTCATGGCTGAAGTGAATGAGTGAGGGAGAGATAGGAAAAGATGGGTTGGAGGGGGTGAGAGTGTGTTATTAAATGATGCGTGGCGACCAAAGGGTGGGATGGGTCTGAGGATTTATGGTGAGAAATAGCAGGATGTGAGTGTGAGAAAAGAGAGGAGAGCGCGGAATGATGGAAAACAGGATTAGATAGACAACGCCGCAGGGAAGTGGTTTGGACCTGTAGCGAGAGGAACTGTGTGAGTGGGAAAAGTGACGGAGAGGGCCACTGTAAGAAAGACAGGGAGAGGGAAGAGAGAGCAGGCATATATGAGTCAAGGTAGGGAATCGGAGTGGATAAGCTTTAGCGAAGGAGGACGAAGGAGATGGTGTTGGAGGGGGAGGCACAAGAGGAGGGAGACAGAAAGTCAGTGTAACTGTAACAGAGTCTGACACAAAGCTCCGACCTAAGCTAATAGCCTGTCTATTAATATCTCCTGCTAATGACTGCCACTCCCTGTCACAGAATGGCAGAGAGCGTAATCCTTATTCATCAGTTTTTAACTTTTACTTCCTGAATAATGATCCTAATAAAGTCTTAAAATATGGAGGAGAACAGAGCGACCTGGTGTGTGATAATCATTTTAAAATGACATACGAGCTGCAGCAGCAGGGGCCCAGTAAGAAGGCTGGAAAGCCAGAAAGGTTGCTGGTTTGAGACCCTAGACTGGCAGAGAACATGCAGGAGGGATTAGCGATTGAGTAACGAGAGTGTTAGGCTGTATACAGACACAATCGGGCACTACAGCAATTAGTGACAGAATTGCACGGCAGTGTGGGGAGTGTGCAAGCATGTTTATTTGTGCTTATAACTGCTGTGAAACAATCAGAAACTAACATTTTATTTCTCTGATTCGCTGGCTTTCTCGCTAACACGGCTCCCTCAACTCATTCAGTCTCTACCTTGCATGACCACTGCTGCGTGATCACTCTTGCTCTCAAATGGACACAAACCAAAGAGAGCTTCTTGATGTCACTATTTTGTAGCATAAACTGTAAGCCAGACTCAGATGTAGAAACTAGGCACACAAAATAAACCAAGAAGATCATTTTGTCCATGAAGTCTGTCTGAATAGCACCCGGTTTTAGTGAAATCTGACTGTGAAGCAGTCTGATCACCGGCCGGTGATTGGCCAGTGCAGCGTGGCATCGAGTTGTGTTTCTCCAAAAGTTCATTCTGTTTAAACTTCACCGCTGAAGGCCACTGCATTTTTTCGGTATCCCATACAGCCGCCACCACTGTAGTCTAACTTGACTAGCCCCATTCAGAGTGAGTAAGATGCCTGACATTTTCTCCAAATGTGCCCTTACACTGAAAGGTTTACCTTTCTGTTTTTTGTTCTTATGTGTCCCCTTCAACATACCAAATACTAGGGTAGCAAACATTAGAAAGTCGCATGGAGGCCAGTAACAATGTTATGTTGTTTACTTTTTTTCAGTCTCTTTTTCAAACAAAACGCCAGGTGTAAATCAACTGTGACGTCACCCATTCGTTTGTGGACTACTGATTTGAAGCCTTGAGTTTGGCGTCGTGGGGGTAACCATCTGGGTTGTTTTGCAACCAGAGCATGTGCAGTACCAGTGAGGTGGTGGATGACATACTGCGACCTGGGCGGTGCCTGGTTTTGGTTCGTCCATTCAGCAGGAAATAGTAGTGGCCTGCCTGGTCACTAAGTTTATTGTATTACGACTAAACTGTTCACTAAAACATGTTTCTGAAAACATTTTAGGCAAAAAATAGGCAATTTAGTAACCAAATATTGATCCATACTTGATCAACGGTTTGGCAGTTTGATCTGATTTTCGGGAGGCTCCCTTGGAAAGTGGATGCACAATGGCAGCAGCCTTGTCGCCATCTTCCTCATATTCCAAGTGTACAAGTAAACAATGGACTAAAACATGTTTCCCTTTCCCACTGAAGGCAAAAGCCAGATGTTAGTGGGTGTTGGTGTTTTTTTTGGTCCAGCATAAAAAGCTGTTATGAGGAAGAATTTCGCAACTGTGGAAAGTCATCGAGGCGATTATTTTATCTTTCTTCTCAATGATCACCATATAAAAACAGAATTGCTTAATCATCGCATGAAGTAATCCACCAAGAATTTGAGTTTACAGATATGTGATTGGCCAACACATCTGTTTCCAGACGACGGTGCATAGCATTGACGTAAAAGTAGGGCTTGGTTCAACTCTTTGTGTTTTTTCATCAAAGCCTTCTGCATTCATACCCCTCTATTGTAAAATGAATGTGGGGGTTTGATTTTTTTCACAGACTGTTAATGCTGTTCTAAACACAGCTGAAAGCTCTTCTCTCACTTAGCAGACGCTGTTTTTATGCCCTGTGACTACAGTGTTTACTCATATTTTAGATTTTTCATCCCTTCGCTTTTAATTCTATTTTAATACGCATGGTTAAAGACATTTTTAAGTACTTCTTGCCTTAACTCTCAGGCTCATTAATTCCCATTCAATTACAAACAGCACAGAAAACCCCAGAGACATCTAATTCAGTCAGTGAAGGTAATCAGTCAGTGTGAATGAGAAGCCAATAATTGTTTTTTTTAAAGTGTTGCATCAGCACACTGGCATCAGGATACACAGCCTTTCAAACAACAAGTTCAGGTTGTCCTGCTTGTAAAAACTTACACATTTTGGAGAAGAGTGAAACACAACACTGAAAAAAAAACTGAGGACTAGACCTTAACTTGGTGTTACATTATTTTTCTTATTTCCACTCTCTCCTCTCTTAAAGACTGTGGACCTCAATTGATTTCTGGGTCACAGGCTGGAGGAAAGAAAACAGAGGAGGCAAGAGTGCATAAATTGTGAATTAAGAAAAAACAATCTCTTCTTTGTTTAGATGTGTAAGAGTGTGCCTTCTGGAAAACCTCGACCCCAACAGACAGACAACTGAAATCTATTGACAAACCAAAAAAAGACGCTTCCAGCAGTTAATTAAATTTAGATTTTACAGCTTAAAGCAGGCCTCTGTGTGCTGTAATATTTAGTGTTTGTGTTTGTCTCAGAATATTAAAGAAATTCCATTGTAGGAAAGAGAGAATATGTTTGTATGTACTTGGCAGACATGCCACTTCACACACAGATGGGGGCAACCTGGGGTTCATTGTTGGGGTGTATAACTACTACATGTAGTTCAATTACTAATTTAACCACAATTTTCAGTAATTGGGTGGTAGTTGAACTACATTCAAAATTCTGTAGCTTTTTCACTAATCTACTACTTTTGCCATGTAGTGTAGGTAGTTAATTATACAAACCCCAATTCCAAAAAAGTTGAGACACTGAAAAACGTAAACAAAGGCATCATTTGCAAATACTTTTCAAACTCTATTCAACTGAATACAGTACAAAGACAAGATATTTAATGTTCAAACTCACAAACGTCATAGTCTTTTTTGTAAATATACACTCTGAATTCTGAAATCTGATGTCTGCAACTCATTCCAAAAAAGCTGGAGCAGGGGCATGTTTGCCACTGTGTTGCATCACCTTTTCTTTTAACAACACTCAGTAAGCATCTGAGGGCACTAATTGTTGAAGTCCTGAAGGTGAAATTCTTTTCCATTCTTGCTTGATATATGACCTCATGTGCTCAGTAGTGCAGGGTTTCTGTAGTTGTATTTTGTGCTTCATAATCTTGTAACACGTACAGAATGTCTTGCTGAAAAAAAGCAGGAACGTCCCTGAAAAAGATGTCATCTGGATGGTAGAATATGTTTCTCTGAAACCTACATTTTTACCTTTCAGCATTAATGGGGCCTTCACAGATGTGCTAGTTACTCAAGGGTGCTAACACACCCCTATCCATCACAGATGCTGCTTTTGATCTTTGCGCTGGTAACAATCTGGACGGTGCTTCTCCTCCCTTTGGCCCAGAGGACGCAACAGCCATGATTTCCAAAAACAATTTGAAATGTGGACTCGCCAGTCCACAGCACTTGTAGTCAATCCATCTCAGATGAGCTCAGGCACAGCGAAGTTGAATACTATGAATTTCCCCAGAAATGTAGTATTTTCCTGATTTCACCTTGACAATTGCTCCCTATCCTCTGCTTAAAACACATCCTCAGGCTGCCTAAGTGAGGATTGGCCTGCCCCAGTCCCTAAACAAAACACACCTACAATTTACTCAGAGTCAGTTCAGTTGTACCTTCCTGTAACAATATGAGATTCTAGACTCAGATTATGATCATTTCCCATGATGTAGTTTGGATGTAGTAGTTTTACTAATTTTGATATAGTTCAACGGCCGTTATTTTGCAGTAGCTAATAGTTTGGTAAACTACAGTTTTATAGTTGTTTTCTCAACACGTCTGGGGACAGGAGATCAACTGTTAGTATCACCTGAGCTACAGTCACCTATTACAAAAGGACTGGAAAGTAAAAGTATTGCACAATAGTAAAAGACTGCAGAGAGTGCGCAGAAATTTGCAAACAAGTTGGAATTTTCCTTTAAACATGTGCTGATCCCATAGAGCTGCTTGGTTACCAGCAGTAGACTGTGACTGGGCAGTTCAGCAGTTAGGCAGAACTGGATTTGTCTTTATTGCCAAAATTAAAGAGGCAGGCTCAGATAACTCTCACTGGAAAGACTCAAAAAATAAAAACTTAATTAAATTCTCCACAGTAGATTAACCAGTACAATAAATAGATATTTTTATTCTGAACATCAGTGCACAGAAATTTTGATTGCAAAATATGAAATTGCATGTGGAAAAAATGACTTCATAATCAGTGAAAGGTACAATGCTAATAAACAGTAACCAATTACACTGTACGCACTCATTCCCTCCCCTGCCCTCAGTTTATCCACCTTCCCATCATCACCCAAACCCTGCTGCTTGTCTTTCTAATTCCCAGTTTATGCCTCCTTATATCCTTCACTTGCATCCTTTTCTTTCTCCTTAGTTCCTTGCGCTTACATGGCCAGGAAGACATATAAAGCTACAAACCAAGGACAGATGAGTCAGTGCAACATGTATTTGTTAAGTGCGAAGTCTTTGCTCAGCCAAGCGACATTGTATACGACACACATTCCAATTAACGACTTCCGCATAGGATGTCTATATAGGATGTTGTGAAACCTCTCATCAGGCTTCACCTTCCAGTTTGAAATGTCCTTGAAAAGTGGAGGGTCTTGATTGATTTTGAGCACACAAGCTGGATGTTAGAGTGTGGTGGTGATGAAACACCAAATCTCTCTTTCCTCTATCTTCTCTCGCCTGCCTGTCTCCCTCCATTTCTTCAGCGTTTCTCTCCCTGAAACATCTCCCCGTCGATCTGACCCTTGACACACGCACTTGCACACAGAAACAGGGTATGCAAAAGTCAAAACACACACACACACTAATGTGTTGCTGTCTCTCTCGCTGCCCCACTTTGCTCTTTGCACAGTGGTTATGTAAAGACAGGACTAGTGTGTTCTCACTGCCAGTATGTACGCACATACATGCAAAATACCATACATACAGTAACACTGTCACGTCACTGTTTAACGGTGCATTCAGGCCTCTGTGAGGGAAGCAGCGGATTGTATAAAGGACATCATATAGGCACAGTTGCACTAGGGAAGACATGATGACGTGACATCGCTGCTCCCTCTCTTCCATAACGACCGCGCTGAGAGGGAGCCATGAACGAATGGGGGAGCAAGGGAGGAGGGAGTGAGGTAGTGGAGAGGAAAGTAAACAAGTTGAGAAAGAGAGGGGCGAGAAACAAGGGGGTAATAAAGGGAAGGCAGCGGCATGAAGGCTGACGCTGCACATTCATACTCAGTGGGAGGTCCAAAGTGTTGTGTGTTTCTTACACCTCTGAAGTTTCTTTGTCTCATTTAGTCTTTCATAACAGAACACTGATGGGTGTGTATGCATGAGACGTGTGTCTGGACTATCTGCTGCTGCTTTCACTGGCATGTAGATGACCTTTATTCTGTTTTAACACCAAAATTAGTGTGTATATACAGTTTTTTTTACGTGGTTATAGGGTTGTGCCACATTGTATAGTTCAAAATATATGGTTTCATGATAAGAGAAAATTCATATGTGGTAATGGCAATATTACATCGTTGACAAAATGATGTCATACCATTACAAATAGAAATAACAAGCATGGCTGAAAGTGACGTTGCTACAGGCTCCACAGTGTAGGAGTATTTTCTGATGTGTGCTGGAAAGCTGGGACTCAACTCATTTGTGTGCAGGAGAGCAGAGAGAATTTTAAAAGTTTTTAAAAGTCTGTGTGTTCAGTTCTCAGTACTTTTGCAGCTTCTGATTGAATCTCTGTGTTTAGTTTCTCTCCTGCTTTGTTGTTTGTAATTTCAGATACCTGTGTTAGAGCTGATGAAAATCCAAAATTTTCTCATTTTGCTGCTTCATAATAAAAGCTTCTAGATAACAAAATAACGGGCGACTTTTATTGTGATTAATATGTAGGAAATAAAATGTTTATTCAAAGCTCAGACACTTGACTAAACACGAGCGCTTCATCAATAAACATACACCTTCAAGCAACTGCACACTCTGCTGTGCTGGGCACATATGTATCAAAAAATAGTAAAGGAGGTGCAGAAGTTACTGATAGAGGTGACAAGACTTCATAGCCTCCAACTGAAAGGTGTGAAAATGAGTGTGTTCACCCAGGTGTCATGTTTACATTACTGCGATTGGAGCTGGATCTGACAAAAACCCGTTACCACTGTAGAGTCATGGACCCAGGACTGATTGGCGATTGTACCCTTTCCCAATGAACACATTAGAGCTTTGGAGTCACTAGGGCAGTATAACACATAGACACTCACATGCCTGCTACATATAAATGAACAGCAGTCTGTTCCTTGTTTCAGCTAGCATGACTCATGCACACACACACACACACACACACACACACACA
>JAJHUR010115896.1:0-16593 GCA_027495735.1 Lutjanus campechanus | reverse complement strand
ACAATTTAATTGGATGCTGTTGGATCAAAACAACGTGGATCTAATTTGATTGGATGCTGTGCCTGCAGCTTGCACACACACACACACAAATGCGCACACAGGGAGAGAGATGCAGAGCGGTCGTCGAAAACATTTTAATCTTTGTGTTTTGGTGAAAGTAGCAAGTCTTTTCAAGTCCAAGTGAAGTCACGAGTCATTGCTGTTCAAGTCCAAGTCGAGTTGCAAGTCTTGTAACATTTTGTCAAGTCGAGTCTAAAGTCATCAAATTCATGACTCGAGTCTGACTCGAGTCCAAGTCATGTGACTCGAGTCCACACCTCTGACTTGAATTAAACCAGACAAGCAGTATGGAGCCATTTTAGGTTTTTATTCTGTTGGGTTTTTTTTTTAGCTTTAAAACTGGTCACCAATGACTGAATTTTCATTTCTGGGTGAACTGTCCCTATAACAATATATTTGTTCAGTTTGATTTGATTAGTGCATTTTGTACATGTCTTGCTTTTATTATATATGTTGTTTTCCTGTTTTTGTTTCAGACATATAGCTATTTGTTTTTTGACAGACTTACACTCACTGGCCACTTTATTCTATGTCACAGAAGCATTACTTCAATTCTCTGTCTTATCTTGAGGTCACTGTAAGTGCTGGTGGTGAAATCTCTGTCTGTCTGTCTGTCCTTCATATATGTTTAGAACCGTTGGTCTGATCAACTTGGTGGGTGTATTACTGAGGGAGTGCAGTGTGGTATGTGAAGCCAATCAGCTGCTCCCTCAAGAACACTGCAGGCAGCACCTCGGCCCTTTCTAAACAAGCACTGCACTGCAGTATGTGAATGAGATGGATAAAAAAATTAGGAACACTTCTCAGGATAATGTAGCTTTGTGAAGATAGATGTTTGGCAGTACTGTTATGTTTGGATTACATTAGACTGAATGGGTCCTCATCAAGTCAGTTTTATTTGTTTCGCACCAAATTGTAACAGAGTTATCTCCAGCTCTAGACTGGACTCTTTATAATATTATTTACACAGTTGAGTTATTTTAAACATGTATTCCAGTACAGTTACTACTTACCTGTAAAACAATGTAGTCAGTAACATAATCCAAGTATCACAATATTAAGGTAATGTAACCTGATTACTTTGTTACTTTTGGATAACCTCAATATAAAATATGGTGAAACTGTTTAGCCTAATGATGTTTTAGGAACACAACTAATGATTAATTTTTAAAGGATAACTTCGGTATTTTTCAACCTGGGCCCTATTTCCCCATGTGTATGTGTGTGTATGATTGATAGATGCAACTCGTTTTAAAATTGTTGCGGTATTGAGATACGCGAATGCAGCCGGCAGCTGCAAAACGAGTTATAACGGTAGTTATCGGGGCAAAGTGGTCCGTCAAAGTTTGTGCATTAAACGTGTTTTTTTTCACCACAGTCCAGCTCAGATCACCAGTGTAATCTCTGTCAACAGTATGCTTCACTTACTGCTGCTGTGTGTAACGACATCTCGCGGGATCTTTGTTTGTTGCCGGAAGAAAACAGGAGTCATGCTGAGAGCCGGTCAGAGTGGAGTTAGCTGTCCCGGAGTTCAGCTGAAAGTTTTACTGCAACTATTGAAAACAATTGTTCGTGTTTTTGCTTCGCCGAAGTGCAAGAACAGGATGTCGTGCAACACCCTGTACAGCTTTTACAGGCTGACTTTGTCGCACAGTAACATGCTGAAGTTGTGGCTAATTGTGCTACAACTGGATGCTAACGCTTCTGTCCAGACACAGCGCCTGGCAGACCATCGGGTCTGCAGTGCACAATTTTCTCAAGATGACTACTGCCAGCCCAAGAAGAGAAGACATCCAATCCTGAAACACACCTCAAGAAAACAGCTGTCCTACTCGCTGCGAAGAAGACATTCTTCAACAAGCAAAGATCCTGTGAGATGTCGTCACAGAGTGAACGGTAAGAGAGACGCTTTGCATGTTGTTGACAGAGATTACACTGGTGATGTGAGCTGGTCTGTGGCGAAAAAAGCACGTTTAATGTACAAACTTTGACGGACCATTTTGCCCCGATAACTACTGTTATAACTCGTTTCGCAGCTGCCGGCTCAATTTGCGTATCTCAATACCGCAGCTATTTTAAAATGAGTTGCAGCTATCAATCATACACACACATACACATGGGGAAATAGGGCCCAGGTTGAAAAATACCGGTTATCCATTAATTATCGATTTATCAGTTGATTATTTTCTTGAGAAAATGATAAGTTGTTTTGTCCAGAAAATGGCCGCAAATGGTGAAAAATGTTGATCAAAGTCCAAAATGACGTCCTCAAATGTCTTATTTTGTCCACAACTCAAAAATATTCAGTTTACTGTCAGAGAGGAGTAAAGAAACCAGAAAATATTCACATTTAAGAAGCTGAAATCAGAGTTTTGATTTATTTATTTATTTATTTTTTTAATGACTAAAAAAGATGAATTAATTAATCAATCCTGTCACAATCTTCTCTGTTGAAAAATAGGCCCTAACATGTGGAGCACAAGGCTATTTTTCAAGTCTTTCCTTTTATTTTTATTATTGATTAATCTGTTTACCATTTACTCCACTCAGTTATTTGTTTGTCCATAAAATGTCAGAAAATGTTGTTTATTTTTATTTTACATGATTTACTGCCAGAGAGGAGTAAAGAAACAATATTCACATTTAAGAAGCTGAAATCAGAGAATGTTGACTTTTTTTATATTAAAAAAAATCACTCAAAATGATTGATTATCAAAATAGATGGAGATTAGTTAAATAGTTGATTAATGATTAATTGTTGCAGTGTTTTATGTTTGTTGTTTGTTGTATTAGTTTGTCCAGCTCTTCCTTCCTTTGTCATACATGATATTGACTGATTGAAAGACAAACAACTGTGAAATTTCTACCCAATGAAGCATTTTTTCATTAGACGCCATGATAATGAATTGGCAGCTGTGTGTGCACTGTACATGGTAGGATATTGTTCTTTATTTTCAAATGGTAATCCCCATTTTTACTAAATTGAACTGTAATCTGATTACATCTTTTTTATTTGTAACTAATAGAATACAGTTACCTTTTATGTATCCAGATTATGTAATCCTATTAGATGTAATTCATCACTCCACAAGCCTGATTATTTACAGAGACAGAGCTAGCTCTGGGGCAGCTGTGGTAAGAAAAAACATCCTTTTAACAGGCAAAAAGAGCAGAGCCAGGCTTTTTTTTCCTTTTTCTTTTTTAAATGGTGTGTGGCAGAAGGAAAAGAACATACAGGAGCACAAGGCAAGTTTCACATAAAGATTCAAAGTAAGCAGTAAAGTTAAGTAATGCTATTGGTAGTGGTAACAATATTATTATTAGTAATAATAAAGTGGCCACTGAGTTATTTACAACAATTTGTGAGGCAAATATATGAGATAAATTTGACTCATCACACATGTTTGATTAGAAAAGAATAGTTGGGCTGATAACTACAGGAATTCCCTCATCTGTTTATTTTTGGCATTAACTCTTACTTTATCAGTCACCTTCTCTTTCTCTTTCTGTCTCTGTCTTTCTTTCAGTGGACTTTTGCGGACTGTCCCACCCTTCTCTCGTCCCCTCCTGTTTAGTATTGCCACGGAGTTACTGGTTAGGAAAGGCAAGGAAGACGACGAGTCCATCCATTCATTTGTTTCCAGGAGGCTGGGAAAGGAGGTGTGGAGAACCTGTCTGTCTGTCTGTCTGTCTCAGACTGTTGTGATATCCAACATGATGTATGACAGAATACTCTTGAATGGTAGCTTTGCCAGGACATCCTGTGTATTCTGGACAGTGATCATTTATTTGATCACATTACTATATGTCATCAGTCTTGTGATATATTTCTTGCTCTTTGTTTTCTTCCTGTGTGTGTGTGTGTGTGTGTGTGTGTGTAGCTGGCAGACATAGCTGTGGACAGTTTGTGTCGTGGTGTGTTTGCAGGGGACTGCAGGAAGTTGAGTGTGCGTTCTTGTTTTCCTGTTCTCTACAACGCAGAGCAGCACAGAGGTTCCCTGACACTGGGCATGCTGCTGGGCTCAGGTACCCTGCAGCATTTACTACACTGTTGTTGCTTCTGCTCCAAGAGGCTCAGGGTGGATTCTTCACTTAGTAAAAAGACCTGTGTCAGGGTACAAACTATACAAACAGGTCTGAGAGGGTGGAAGTAACTTCAGTCTAAAATAAGTATTTTCACCAAGGTTGCACAATTATTCGCAATTGCAATAAAGTTGCAATATGGCCAAGTGCAATATCTAAATCGCAGAACAAGAACCAAATTTCAAGATTCTGAAAAAGTAAAAATGTGTGAGAAAACATCATTATAATGAGTTACTGTAGTGCTGCAGAGATGACCTGACCAGACAAAACAAAACACATTTGTTTGGTTCAGACCTCAATGAATATCACATCATTGTGATTTTAATTTTTTTTTTCAGTGAACATGAAAATTGTAATGTAAACTGATGCAAAATGCATATCACATTCACAATTTTGGTCAAAATAATTACAATATGACTTTTTTTGCAATTAGATATTTTTTATAAGTCGTTCAGCCCTAGCTGTGACAGCGATTCAAACACAAGGCCATTTTAAGACCTCAGTTGAGGAAAACATAAAACACGTCATACAGATGACTCTTAGTCAATACTTCTCTGATTGAGTCTCAGGAAAAATCATGTCTGCCATATGTATAGGTGTTGGTTATATTGCATGGATTCCATTCCATGGCATTATATCAAGCTGTCAGAGAGCTCTTAACTTTTTTTTTTTTAACAAGGACGCCTAACTTAGGAGTGATTCAGGAACATTTTCAGTGCACCAATGAGCAAAAACTTATCTTAGTGAGGAGGTGTTGTTGACCCCATCACTGAGTATGACACATTCTTTTTAAGAATGTGATTAGTTAATGAAATAAAGAAAAAAGAAAAAAAGCACACTCTTTATTCTTCTAGATTGTTTTGGTTTGAGTCTGTCTAGTTGAAAGGAAGTAGTTCCTGTGATTCTACTGTAGAGAGAAAGTAGTTTCTGTATGAAACTGTCCACAACAAGGGCTCTGGATTATCTTGAGTAACTAGGTCTTGATATTTGGAAAGTCACATTGCTTTTGAGCTTTTCAAATGCATTTTTTTTTTGGGTGCAACACAAGCTGAGCGCCATCCAGTCCCATTATATTGGAGAGAAGGCAGACATTTCTATGGTCAGTATCTCTAAAACTTGGCAAAAAACAATGTTTGGTGGATGAAAAGCACTACAGGTAAGAGGGATGATTGATGACTGATTTTTAGATGAACTGTCGCTTTAAAGCAATATTCCGCCAGAACAATAATCCACTCAATATGTACTCACCCCTATGCTGATGTGAGGATGGGTGAACATCTTCAGTTCACAACACAATCCTGGAGTTTCAGCAGAAAACAGGGTTGCAGCCAAATCCAGTACAATGGCAGTGAATGGAGACCATGGATAAAAAGTAAAAAAAAAAAAAAGAACACAAAACAAACACAAAATGTCTCCATTGCTCGTGTGGTGTAATCCAAGTTTACACCATGTTTTTAGCTGAAATGTCAACTGTAGCCTCTCAGACTCAAGCCAGATCTTGCGATATTTTCACACGTGCATCCATTAAAAGATATATGAAGTCTTGTGATACATCAGCTCCATGTTTACATGCTACCTGGGAGGCTACAGTTGACATTTCGGCAAAAAAAATTTTTAATGACGCGGCTCACGGATACTTGGATTACATCATGGAGACATTTTGTGTTTGTGTTGTGTTCTTCTTTTTTACATTTTATCCGTGGTCACCATTCACTGCCATTGTACTGGATTTGGCTGCAACCCTGTTTTCTGCTGAAACTCCAGGATTGTGTTGTGAACTGAAGATCTTCACCCATCCTCACATCAGCATAGAGGTGAGTACATATTGAGTGGACTATCGTTCTGGGGTGGAATATCGCTTTAAAAGTAGCCGACAAAATGAGTGATAACACAGGCTTACCAGCACAGTAGCCTTTTCCTACGCTGATTTACCATGGTGGTAATTGTAGTACTTCATGTATTTGATTTGATATTAATAAGAGAAGCCTGCTGTGTCCATGAATGCCCCTCTGGTATGGACATCCAGTGGAAATTAAATGAACAGAATCACAGTATGAGACTATGGATTTGTTTGTGTGATCATTCTGCTGGAGGGTTGGGACAGAGCCAAGTCATCACTGCTCCACTGTTGAATTTTTCCAGTTGCTAAATATCTGCTGAGATTAACCAACACCATCCCTGCACAATCTAACCTGTAGCGTTTTAGAACACACTTGTCAGTCAGCAATTGGAGAATATGTCTCCTGTTTACAAAAGCTCATACATCCAAAAGTGATAAATACAAGGCAATGAACAATGTGTAACAAAAACAGTCCTCATGTTATGATGCTCCCATGAACATTTATTAATATGGCACCATGTGATCTTTCAGATGTAAGCCCTTCTTCAGGATAAATGTTCATGGGAGTATTTTCTAGCATGCAGAGAAAATACTTCTCTTACTGATTTCTCTTTCCAACACTTTCTCCTCTGCTGAAGAAACTCATGAGCCTCTTGAGAGTCCTCCTCCCTACTTGTTACAGTTTTTCACCTCAGGAGCTCTCTTGCGGGCTAAGATGCTTTGTGAATAACTTGTGTCTTTAGTAGTATTAAGCCTTAACTTTAAAGGCACAGTTCACCCCAAAATCAAAAATACATATTTTTCCCCATTATTTTCCCAGTGCTGTTTATCCATCTAGTTTTTTTGTGTGAGTTGCAGAGTTTTTGAGACATCAGCCATAGAGATGTCTGCCTTCTCTTTAATATAATGGGACTAAATGGCACTCAGCTTATGGTGCTTGAAGTGAAAAAGTACATTTGAAAAATTCAAAGCCAGCGTCTCTCACCAAAAATCACGACCCAGTTACTCAAGATAATCCACACACCTTGGTGTGAGCAGTTTCGTGTAGGAGCTACTTTCCCTCTGCATTAGAACCACAGGAACTACTTAAGAATCTACCGGAACTACTTTCTTTTCTCCTAGAAAGTAAGTAGCTCCTACATGAAACAGCTCATTTCCACAGTTGTAGGAACAATCAACCAATCAGAGATTTGTAGGCAGGATTAAGAGTGTCAATGTCACCTCTTTGTGCCAGAGTCAGAAAAAAGTGACAGAAATGGCCACTAAACAGTGAAACAGTAAGCTTGTAGAAGTTGGAGTCAGAAGCAAACACAGTGAAGCTGTATTTAGCTACAATGCTGCACAAACATGGAATCAGTGATTCCCAAACTGTGGGTCACAGCCCACAAACACAAAATGTTTATAAGTTTCTAGTTTAGTTTGAAATAACCATAAAACACTTATCATTAATTAGAAAAGTATTCAGAACTAACAAAATAAAGCCATCTTTTTGTAAACATAGTTGTAATGGACAACTGAAGTTGTGTGTATGAACTCCTGCAGGTCCCACTCCTGTGGTCCC
This sequence comes from Lutjanus campechanus, assembly GCA_027495735.1. NCBI lineage: Eukaryota > Metazoa > Chordata > Actinopteri > Lutjaniformes > Lutjanidae > Lutjanus > Lutjanus campechanus. Next base: position 9,049 of record JAJHUR010115896.1, on the reverse strand, counting down.
CCCCGGCCCTCTGGCTCAGAGATCTATTAAAGAGTCATGGGCACAGTGGTCCCTGAGCAGGGGAGTGGAGTCCTTTCCAGAATCCATCACTGAGTATCTCCAACGAAGCGGGAGGGTGCAGCTTCACAGAGAGGCAGCTGTTAAACACATCAGTCCTTCAGCCTCTGGTTGGAAGGTCAGTATGGAGGCTATAAACTACATTTACCTCAGCTTGACTGTATGACTGTGATGTTAACATGTGGCTGGTTAAACACCATTAAAGTTCCACCATTTTAGACATGGCAGCACTGTGGCTCCAGGGATGGCAGTGATGGTCGGTCTACCACTTTGGTCAAGACTGAGATACATCAGCAACTATTCAGTGCCATGAAATGTTGTACAAAGATTTGTGACAGAATGCAATTGTTTGCAAAAAATTTCAACCTGTATTCAATTGAATGCAGTACAGAGACAAGATATTAAATGTTCAAATTGATTAACTTAAAGGGGCTATATGCGATCTCAATTTCTTTTTTTTTTTGTCATTCAAGTTTTTATTGATTTTTAACACATTTCAGTCTGTTACAAGACAAATAAATGAAGAAAGCAAAACAAACAAAACAACCCCAACACAAAAAAAAAAAAAAGAAAAAAAAAAGGCAGCTACAAAGACCTTCCGATCTCAATTTCACTGCTAGACATCACAGCTCTGGTCTGCATCAAACCGAAACAAAACTGGCTCAGGGGCACACACCTCCTTTCCACTCGCCTTCCCCTTGCTCTCCGTCTGCTCCACCCCCTTTACCTGCGTGTTTTCAGGACTTCCCATCCAGTGATGAAACAGCTGACCAGCCACGAGAAAACCAGCAACAAGTCGGCCCAGCACAAGTCGTTTTTTTTAAATGAGTGATTTCCGTTTTTTGTAGAATATGTAAGTTGAAATCATGAAGATGCCACTCCATGTTTCAAATAACAGTATCGGGGGCCTTAAAACCATAAGCTTTGTATTTGAATTTGGGTTGTTTTAGAGGAAATTCCCTCTGGTAGCGGGGGGGGGGGGGGTGGTGGTGTAGTTGGGGGTGCGGCGATACAACAGTAAATTAGCATACTGGCTTTCTTTGGCTATTCACGTGCTTTTGTTTCTTTTTTTCGGCCAATCAGCTGCATGTCAAAAGGGAACCACATGGCTAATTATGCAGCCGCGGGTAGCGCAAACTTTCTCCAGAGTTTATGTACAACATATGGATGGATTCTTTAGCTGCCGAAAGAGAGTGACAGGACATGAGAATAATTGGACACCTTGAGGCAAACAGACGTACAGTAGTTACTGGACGAAAAGAAAGCACCCCCGAACCTCTTATTTGATCGGAGGCAATGAAATCTGCAGGAATACTTTTCAGCTTCTTATGGGGTGAGTTTTCATTCATGTCCAAGTTATCTACGTTATGTTAGTGAACACAATATTGACTGAACAAGCCGCACGGATCTTGATCTTCGCAAGACTGCCAGGATGATTGATGGGCTACAGTTAATTACTTGTGATCTGTTGCTCTCTGGCTGAACAGCCTTATAGAAATTGTATTTTACAATTCTTCATAATTTATTCTAACGAAATTCGTTAAGGTGAGTAATTCAGTGCTTTTAAAGTCATGATATTAAGCTGACACGGATCCTTTATTTTGTTTGTTGTGGTCAGACGCGGATGCTGCGTCTCCAGCATAAGGCTGCACGGTGTGTTAGATAGGAGGACTAAATTTGAACTAAAACAAAACTAAACTAAAAGACTAAAATGTGTACCCAATAGTTTCTGTCCTGCGGGCTGTAAATGAGGTGCAAATGAGCAGCATTGTGTTACCTGGCTGCTCAGGCAGGTGAGGATTCAGAATCTTTCAGGCTGGATTTCTGTTTTCTAGTTTGAGGAGTGCCTACATTCAATTGGCCACATCTTCTTCAAGAACTTTCAGATTTCCATGTGTTAGACATCGTTGGAAATCTTAGAAACTACACTTTCAGAATCTGTAAATAACTCAAAATGCCCGTCGGGAGACTTGTTCCTGTTTTTTCCATGGCTGGGCACTGTAGCAAAGCGAGCAGACACGCCTCCGTGACCACGGCACTTTTAAATACGGGGGCGGGGCGTGGGGCGGCATAATGGTTCTGGTGGAGGAGAGGAGGAGGGTTCACATGCACTAACATGCACGCGCGGCCGGACCGGCTTACCAAAACAGAGGCTGGAGAACAGCACACACAGAGGGGGTGGAGAGGGCACAGAGGGGACTCTCTACTCCAGAGTTCAATACACCACCAGTTGTGTACATAGCAAAAATAAAATTCCTGAAAGCTAATAAAGCTGTATTTCGCATATAGCCCCTTTAAATGTTTTTCATAAATATGCACTCACTCTGAATTTGATGCCTGTAACATGTTCCAAAAAAGCTGCGATGGGTCACATTTACCACTGATGCATCATCATTTCTTTTAACACTCACTCTGAGTTTGGGAACCGAGGACCAAAAAAGGCAGCACACACCCTAAATGCAAGTGTGTTTTCATGAGGCTGTCTGTTTTGCCTCACACAAGCTTCTCTTGCTGCTCTCATTCCGAGAAAGTTAACAGAATTTTCTAACTAAACAATATAACAAATAATCATGCTGATATAAAACATAGTAGTATTTGCTGACAGTACAGGTTATCTTGAGTTGATACTTATAACTCTACACTTCTCCAGTAACAAATGATTCAAAGTACTCCCTCTCCTTTAACAACATGTAACAATATCATTGAATTATGTGTGCTTTTTATAAAACAAGTCTCACCTTAAATGCACTTAAAATTGATTTCCCTCACACAAGCTTCTCTTGCTGCTCTCATTCTGACAAAGTGAAGGAGGAAGCACAAATTCTAATTGACACCCCATCCCCCCATAGTGGTGAGATGATGACACCTACTGACCATTTTTGGTATTGCACCGCATTAATTAGTTAAGAGTTAAAGGATAACTTCGGTATTTTTCAACCTGGGCCCTATTTCCCCATGTGTATGTGTGTGTATGATTGACAGCTGCAACTCGTTTTAAAATTGGTGCGGTATTGAGGTACGCGGATGCAGCCGGCAGCTGCAAAACGAGTTATAACGGTAGATATCGGGGCAAATTGGTCCGTCAAAGTTTGTGCATTAAATGTGCTTTTTTTCACCACAAACCGGATCAGATCACCAGTGTAATCTCTGTCAACAGTATGCTTCACTTACTGCTTGCTGTGTGTGACGACATCTCGCGGGATCTTTGTTTGTTGCCGGAAGAAAACAGGAGTCATGCTGAGAGCCTGTCAGAGCGGAGTTAGCTGTCCTGGAGTTCAGTTGAAAGTTTTACTGCAACTATTGAAAACAATGGTTCGTGTTTTTGCGTCATCGAAGTGCAAGAACAGGATGTCATGCAACACCCCGTACAGCTTTTACAGGCTGACTTTGTTGGAAAGCAACATGCTGAAGTTGTGGCTAATTGTGCTACAACTGGATGCTAACGCTCCTGTCCAGACACTGCGCCTTGCAGACCATCGGGTCTGCAGTGCACACTTTTCTCAAGATGACTACTGCCAGCCCAAGAAGAGAAGACATCCAATCCTGAAACACTTCACCAAACACACCTCAAGAGAACAGCTGTCCTACTCACTGCAATGAAGACATTCTTCAACAAGGAAAGATCCTGTGAGACGTTGTTACAGAGTGAACGGTAAGAGAGACGCTTTACATGTTGTTGACAGAGATTACACTGGTGATGTGAGCTGGACTGTGGCGAAAAAAAGCACGTTTAATGTACAAACTTTTACGGACCAATTTGCCCCGATATCTACCGTTATAACTCGTTTTGCGGCTGCCGGCTGCATCCGCGTCCCTCAATACCGCAGCTATTTTAAAACGAGATGCAGCTATCAATCATACACACACATACACATGGGGAAATAGGGCCCAGGTTGAAAAATACCGAAGTTATCCTTGAATCCATGAAAAATAAAGAAAAACAATAAAATAATGAGTACACAACTCTGTTCAACATTAATGGAGACAAAACAATTTTTTTACCACAAGTCAAACATATTTCCTGCATAAATTCAGATGAACTGTTTTTTGTTTTTTTTTTGTTTTTTTTGCCGGAAATTATACAATTTCTCACATTCTCTCTCGTTGCATTCAGTTCTGCAGTCTTACATTTTACATAACTTCCTATCTCCAACTTTTTTGGAATTTGGGTTTGATTCTTTCCTTCATAAAGAAAGAATATGTACATGCAGTTGCACTAGTAGAACAGCAAATAGGAACACCTGGTTTCTGAGATGACCTGTGATTGGTTTAAGTCTACCATTAGGGGCCAGATTTCCTAAAGCCTGAAAACAGAGACAAGAGGAGGTACAGAAGTCTAGTTTTCTCTCAGACCACTTGATTTACAATATGCTGAAAGCTTATTATGGAATTGTTGCTCATTGATGCCAAGAAAATGTTGCCAACCGCAGCTTTAATGCAGACGTGAGATGGGAAAAATGCTGTATGCTTCAGGAGAAAAGCAGATAACAGGAAAAATCAACTTCTTTTCATCAGGGCTCAGGACAGGACAGATAAAGTGATGTGTACTTATAAACAGGTCAATTCAGTGCTCAAAGAAATTAATGATAAACTCCATCATGAGACCAATCACAAATCCTTTGACAGGTTCATGGCTTTTGCTATGTAGCCCACAATTATGTGCCAGTTCCCAAATCGGCTCTCAGTCATGAGAACCCCTGCTCTGGTGCCACAATGAGGTTGACATTTTTTTTATTCTTTTAGTGAAATGTCTTGACAGCTATGGGATAGATAAACATGATTTTTTTTTTGTCTAGATAGTGATCTTCTGACTAGGAATGAGGTTTATTCTTCATTTTCCATCAGTCCAGACCAAAAACATTCCTCTCAGTTAATAACAGCAGCGCTCCTTCCTCCTGATTATACATGCAAATGTCTGTGTGTGTGTAGGTCCATTTGGAGGATGGAGTCATATCAGCTGACCACATCATCTCTGCTCTGCCTGCAAAAGGTAAGTGGTGTTTTACATCAGTGTTTCCCAAACGTTTTTCCTGGGGACCCATTTTCGAAGGATGACAAACCATCATGACTCAATCCACAATCGACCTTATTAATAAATGTTGGTAAGATTTAATGTGTGCATAAATTAAGGTACCTTACCATTTTTACCTCAATTTCCGCATCACCTTATATTATCTTGACTAGTGCTGCAACGATTAATTGATTATTAAATTAAATGCCAACTTTAAAATTGCCAAATTAAATGCCTACTTTCATAATCAGGTAATCAGTTTGAGTAATTTTTAAAGAGAAAAGTCAAAATTCTCTGATTTCAGCTTCTTAAATGTGAATATGTTCTGGTTTCTTTACTCCTCTCTGACAGTAAACTGAATATCTTTGAATTGTAGACAAGACAATAAACAGTGATCAGTATTTTCTAACATTTATGGACCAAACAACTAATTGATTAGTGGAAAAATTGCCTGATCAATATTTTTCACCAACAACTGATCGATCAACCATGATTATAATGGACAGATTGATCTGCAGTAAATTATTTGCAGCTTTAATCTTGATGCATGTTATTGCAAACATATAAACATATGTTACAAAATAATAAATACAAATAAATACACTATTATATAGTACATATGACATGCTGTGTACTCCTAGGGGTGGAAGTGGCTGAGATGATGAGCAAAATTTCACAATATTTTTGACCAAATACCTTAATATTGCAACAATATTGTAAGGATGGCTATTGGTGCTTTCACAAATTATTAACCCAATGAGATTTTTTAAATATATATAATCATCAGTGATATGGATATATCAGGAAAAGACAACACTGCCATATCACAATATGACAATATGCAAAATCTCTTATGATACCTAGTCCCATATCACAATACAATATATCGATATATTGCCCAGCCCTTAGAACTCATTCTAACACGATCCACAGTAGAAACACAAGGGAAAAATAGATTTTCTTTTCATTATACCTTACTGTTCTGTATGAAGTCACTTCTCTCTGCTGACCCCCTCCTCCACACGTGCCCCCAGCCCTCTCTTCAGCCCTGCCCTCCTCCTGTCAACCTCTCATCCAGCAGCTGCAGGACATCTCCACAGTCACAGTCGTTGTGGTGAATCTCGAGTACGAGGGCTCCATCCTGCCTGTAATGGTGAGAACTACAGTAGGACACACACTCAAACAAACAAACAAACAAAAATTCTGTACATGACTTTGCAGGGGGGGCTGCCGCACAGCAAGAAGGTCCTGAGTTTGAGTCTCTGAGCTGGCAGGCCCTTTCTGTGTGGAGTTTGCATGTTCTCCTGGTGTCCGTGTGGATTCTCTCTGGGTACTCCGGCTTCCTCCCACAGTCCAAAGACATGCTGCATAATAGGTTAATTGGTGACTCTAAATTGCCCGTAGGTGTGAATGTGAGAGTGAGTGGTTGTTTGTCTCTGTGTCAGCCCTGTGATGAACTGGCGACTTGTCCAGGGTGTACCCTGCCTCTTGCCCAAAGTCAGCTGGGATAGGCTCCAGCCCCCCTCACGGATAAGCAGTTACAGAAGATGGATGGATGGATGGATGGACTTTGCAGGGGCTCACTAGATGAGTGTTTCCCAAAGTGTCTTTTTTCCTGGGTACCCTCTTTTTAAAAATAACAAACCATCACAACAAATTTCAAGAAGAGACTTGTGGTGTCCCAACCCAGACTTTGGGAATGACTGCACTAGATGATTGAATTTGATGGTTCATGTAAAATTAGCTTTTTTTTCTCTCATTCAGAGCTGTGAAGATAATGAATTTGTGTTTTTCACAGCAAGCTGCTGTCCTGTTCACAAAGAATTCAGTGCAAATCAAATGTGGCATGAACAAACCCAGTGAAACAGCACTGAGCACATTCTTGTGTGTGTGTGTGTGTGTTTACACAGGGTTTTGGTCATCTGCTTCCATCATCAGAGGATCGGGGTGTACTAGGGGTGGTCTATGATTCTGTTCCCTTCCCTCAACACAACAGACCTAATGGACAGACTACCAGACTGACGGTACATACTCATATACACAGGAGTGTCTGTGATTCATCCACAATGTAAAATGTCTTGCAGGCATTTTAAAAGCAAGAGGAGTTGTGGGCCTGCATTCTGTTGAAGTCTGTGTCTTTGCCAATAGCACTGCCCTGTGTTAGGGTGTAACTTATGTAAACCTTTACAAGTTATGGTTAGGGATAGTTTAGTTTCAGGTTAAGGTAAGGTGGAACTCAAATTGATGAGGAGACAGACTTTGACACAACACAGAAAAATGATAATGATGATAATTGATGCTAATTCTGTGGCTTCATCACTGAGTTACATTACACAAGAATAATACACAATAACAACACACAGTGACAGAGCGGACAATCCTTTACAGTGAACAAACAAGTTTCTTTCTAGCTGTACAGCTATGATTCAGTTAAATCAGTGCACTCCTCTGACCAAGGTCATGACCATGTCTGCTAGGTGATGATGGGTGGTGCCTGGTTCCAGGAGGTGTTTGGGGCCCCAGAAGCAGTAACAGAGGAGTACCTTTTAGCAAAAGCCAAGGAGGCAGTGCAGGGCCACCTGGGAGTCACCGTAGCACCCATCTGGACTCGGCTGGCTGTGCAGAGGGTATGACAGGACTGTGTGTGTGTAAATAAATGTTAACACGTGACTAATTCATGTAAAAAAATACACATATGATCCTCTGTTGTTATATTACTATCATTATTTTGAACTGTTAGAAGTTATAACTTATTATATTGTGCTTTTGCTGCATCTTGACTATATTGTTGATATGTTGTAACTGTGATGTAATCTCTGATGTGTCTCTCTCGTCAGGACTGTATACCTCAGTATTATCAGGGACACTACCAGAGAGTCGGTGAGTATTCACATATAAATTCCATCCAAAAATTTTGAGGTGTAGTCAAACATCATTCTGATGTGTGTCTGTCTGCCTTTCCAGAATCCATGCGTAGATTCATAAGGAAGAATAATCTCTCGCTGTCTCTGACTGGTTCCTCCTATGATGGTGTGTCAGTGAACGATGTCATCTTTAGTGGACGGACAGCTGTAGAGGAGCTGTTGAGAACTTAAGTTTGATGGAGCTGCTTGACACTGGAACGTGTGTTAGCTGGTTGTATTAGCTTGTGGGGGAAAATGCAGTCACTCATTCTGCAGACAACAGCAGGTGTTTGAACAGCATCAAGACTTATTTGAAAGGGCCAAGACTGATCAGGAGAGACGCTGAATGCTGAAGTCCTTTTTTCTTCAGTATCACTTTGTATAATTTGTATTGATATAACAGTGTCTAAATAACATGATTGTGTTTGTGCAGCGTCTGAATGTGTCATGGCCAACCTGTTCCAGGTTGTGTAGGCTCGTGTTTTTTTGTTCTCACTGAAATTTTAGGCCTCATGTTCCTGAGTGATTTTATTCAAAGTAGTCTACATTCATACATTATGGGGCTACACAGTATGGTTACAAAAAGAAGTCATATTGCCATCATTTTTCCATCAATTTTCATTTTCACTGGAAAGAAAGGTAACAGTTGTTGAAGTCTGAGCCAAACGAACATGCTTTCTTACATCTGGAGAACAAGATGTGTTAGGCCAGGTCATCTCTGCAGCATTACAGTCCTTCATTATAAGGCTGCTTGTCATACATCTTACCTGGATCAAAAAACTGCAGATTTTTGATAACTGTGCAGACCAAATACATTATCTGGTTCAGGGAGGTTGACATTATGCTTTGCCTTCTGATGTAATTTGCACGTTAAATAAAAGCCTTATTGTTCCTACAAGCTGTAGCTGTTTAAGCTGTTTTTTCTTTATATCACCTGTTTGTTTTGTGGCAAAGATTTCATGCAGGTTTTATTCCCAGCTAATACAAACATGTATGACCTGCATTTGACATCAACCATAATTAATTACCCTGTTATTCATTCAGGAGTCCTAAGCATGTGTTGTAGAGATCATTAACA
>JAJHUR010115895.1:6471-21989 GCA_027495735.1 Lutjanus campechanus | reverse complement strand
CACTGTACAGTGGGCAGTGAAACAGAAACTGAAATTCATCCTGAACATCACCAAAGTCACAGAAGACACATAAAGGCTGATCTGCAAGGAAGACTGTTAGATCTGTCTACCTCAACTGCTGGTGGTTAAGTTTCAGTTCTTATTCTTCTTCAGTGGTGGACAGTAACAAAGTACATTTACTTGAGTACTGTACTTAAAGCTACAGTTGTTGAGAGAGCTGTTGGAGAGCTAGCAAGATTTGAAAGTGGCACGTCCTCTAAGCTCCACCACCTCCTCCCCCTCCCGTCAGTGCTCCGTCCAAAACCACGCCCCACGCCGAGTAAAAATGCTCAATGCTCTGTGTAGGAAGCACAGATCCTGTAAGTTAGATAAGCAGTATGTACCGACCACCAGTTTACACCGACAGAGAAGCTAATGTTAGCATTGGGCTAATACGAGCTACAAAAGTAGCTAAGTTGGCAAATGATATTTCATGAAAATAACAAATTCCCCCCGAAGCAAAACAAATAATTACCTGTCCAACAGAAACACAGCAACCTCTGCATCACTTTTCAGGCCCTTCAGATGCCTCAGTTGTCTCCACAGCTCAAAGGCTGCACCGATGTTGACTCTGGTTTGTCCTCTAGCTTTATCCAGAGCATTTTTCATCGCAGCCTTTTTCTGCCTCTGGCTTTCTTTTCTTTCCCTGTTTAGCAGGGCGAGCCATTACAAGTAACGCTGGAAGAGGTATTTTTAGCTGCATTTTCTCTGCCATTGTACTCTTAGAAACTTATTCTCCTGCTAACTTGGTATTTCTGCTGAGGAGTGAGCTGAATATTTCCGGCAACGGTGAAACGTGATGAGTGCGCACGCAAGGAGGAGGGAGGGACAGAGGGGGGCGTGGGCAGGACGAGACATGAAGGCATCTGATTGGTTCTTTCCACTCAGACCGAAAGACAGGGATTGGTCAGAGTTTGTACAGGCCTGTAGCTGACACAGAGGTCTGATTCTTTTCGTTCCTTTTTCTGAATACATAATGCATTGATTACACTTAGGATGGAAGGACCATTTCACCCAGTATAACAAAAAGTGTTTCTGAACAGGATCACCAACTATAGCTTTAGGCACATTTTTTGAGTATCTGTACTTATCTTGAGTATTTGGGTTTTTGGTTTTGTTTTGTTAGAAACATGACTTTCACTCCACTACATTTCAAAGACAAATATTGTACTTTTGACTCCACTACATTTCTAGGAAGGTTGTTGTTACTCGTTACTTTTAGACTCAGCAGAGCTTTGAAGTCAGCTGTTGCTGTTTTTTTCTTTTCTAAAATGCAGTTGGCCACACATGTTCCCAGACAGAAGGAAACTAATCACAGTACCCGCTCTCAACTGGGACTGATGTAAAAACAGAAATACATCATCCAGGCGCGCTCTTTAACAAGTAAAATCAAGCTCTCCCTCTTTCATTCAAACAAAACTCAGTTATGGTGACGGCAGGAGAAAGACAAAATTAAATCTCAAGATATTACGAGAATTAGAAAAAGAGAAATAATTCCAGGAAGGCTTTTAATGTTGGATTGTTTTTATCGGGGTGAAAAATACCACATAATTAATGTATATACAGTATATATGTATACTGCCCCGGAAGCCAGAAAGAAATCTCAGTTATTGAACAGACTTGGAGAACTCCTTACAGTTACATCAGAAAATGGCAATAGTTGTCCTTTTTGTTTTTGATTGCATTTACATTTACATTTCAAGTTTTTATCGGTGTTTCTATAGACTTTGTGTAGCTTAGTAGTTCTACAAGCAGGTCAGATTTACAAGCTTCTGTAAATGCATCGTGAAAACAATATAGCAATGTATTGATATTAGAAAATGTACTTTGTAATTTGTACTTAAGTATTTTTAAAAGCAAGTACTCTGGTACTCGAGTAAAATTTTGACTGAGCAACTTTCACTTGTAGTTGAGTAACATTTGACCAGGAGTATCTATACTTTAACTTAAATACTGGGGTTGAGTACTTTGTCCACCACAGCCTCTCTTTAAATGAAATGAAAGGTCCAGGCTGCAAGACAAGAACAGTTGAGGTAATGATTCCAAACAAATAAACTTTTCTAGTCAAATAAACTTGATACTAATTCAGTCATACTTGAGAAAAAGTTCAATCAGCTTAAGATATTACGTTGAACAAACAACTCTTCAGTCACAGACAATCATGACAAACAAATGTGGTCTCATTTTTAAAATGCACTTACATTCAGTTTTATGATTTAAACAAAAAAGCACATTTAAGTAGTTATTTATAAAACCTTGCCTTGATGTGGAGGTGATCTTATCTTTACACAAAGTCTAGACTTGACTTAAATGATTTTCCTGTTGGTTATGTCTGGGTTTTACAGTTTGGGATCCACGTGCACCTGTGATGAACTTTGCATCAGCTTTATGAACAATGTGAATTGTCAAAAAGGTGTCTTTGTTTGTCACCCTGCTATTCAGTCCACACAATAATACGTGTTGCTTCAGTCTCCTCAGCCATTGCTTGTGATCTCTTCTTCTGGAAAGTTTGCTTTTCTCTTTTGGACCATGGTTATTTCTGACGAAACCCTCATTTGTGTGGCTTTACATGAGGGGAAATCACTGATTGTAATGCAGGTTTAAGCATTTTAAGTTACTTTGACATTTATACATCACAGGTGAATTCAGTACAAATCTTTTTTTTCCAGAACTTGAGTGAACAAGGTTTTTTATGTTCAGTATCTTCAAATCAAATATAAGCACACTGTTAGAAATTATCTTAAGACTAAGTTCAAATATAAATCTAATAACAATGTTATAAATGAGGCCCTGGGTCCTCTCTTTAAATGAAATGAAATGTTCTGTGCAGTAATCTTCGTCTGAGCTTTGGTTTTATGCTAACACTGCATTATAAAATTCATTCAAACAAACAAACAAACAAACAAACAAAAAAATCAAGTGTGTGGCCTGCTTTAGAATTTTAAGTTGACAGAATTTAAAAAAAAAAAGTCAATTATTTTGTATCGATTCAAAGAAAATAAACTATTCTGGTCAAATAAACTTGATATGACTTCAGTTGTACTTAAGATATTAAGTTGAACCACCAACTCTTCGATCACACTGACAAACATTACAAACAATTTCACTTGACATTTTCTCAGTTTGCAGAGTCACTTCTTCATTTCACACCAGGATTTCAAACAGAAGCTTCTCGGGAGAGTTTTAACTCTCTACTAGAAATGTTAAGTTTAATTAACTTCAGTAAATAAAATGTGTGTCATTATGTTAAGTTACGAAGAAAGGTGTAGGTCATTCCACTAAATCCCTGTATGATTTTTCTTTTTACAGTGAAATCTTCATCTCCTGCTTCCTGAGAATAAAATATAAACCAGAGAGAAAATGTTGCAGAAAACGTCTCTTGACCAAATATAACTGCACTGAAAAAAGACGATTGTTGGACCAACTTCAACTGGTAACTTAAATGAATTCAGTTTCTTCAGATCAACGTAACAAATTATATGAACACAACTGCTTTAAGTCAGATGCACTTAATAATCAAACTGCTTTCAAATCAACACTTTGCATTTATGTAACTTAAATTTAATGCGGCTGAACTTAAAAGTTTCCAGTGTTTCAACTCATTTATTTGATTTACCTAAAAGTAAAATACTGATCCTTGACAATCTAATAGTATGGCTTCAACAACCTAAATGTATTATTTCAGTTTATTAAATAATGAATATAATTAATATAATTGCTAGCCTGACTTAACGTTAGCCTGACTTAACAATAGTTGGTTTAGTTTAAAAAAAAATTAAACAACATCATTTAGCCAATTCAGATGGAGCATTTCATATCTAACATAATACATTATTTGATCACAAAATATAATTCTGTTTTACATCAGACTTAACCTTTCAGAATCATTAAGACTGAACAAGACGTGGATGTGATGATGTCAGACATAAATTACTAAGAGAAACCTAACTGGCACACTTTTATTACAGTAAGAATAATAAGTTAAGGGAACAGGACGTAATTTTAAGTTGTTATAATCCAGAAAACTAGCCATCACTGAAGCTGAAAACTGAATGGGACTCACACCTTTTACAGTGTGTGTGTGCTCTCTCTGTCAGTTTAAGATGTTTTTGCTCAGCCTCTCCTCTGGTGACTGAACAAACTGGTTCCACAGCTCAACCTTCACATCTCTGCTTTACAAGACATGACTTCCACTCCATGTCCCCCCTCAGTCGCCTCCTCAGCTGTATACTGGTTCGACCCTGGAGAACATTTACTGTCCTTAAAACCTCACACTCCTGCAGCATCAAATAAAACAGAGCCAGTCACTGAATCATAAAGTTTTGAGAAAAAACAAAACAAAAAACAAGACAAGGTCTCAATTTCATTCTCCTCATTACAAACCCAGTCCCTGCTGACTCCGCCAACGCCGCCTCCATCACGTTTTGAGCAGGAAGCGACAGTCAGTTATATTTAGATTAAAAAAAAACACATCTTCTGTGTGATTTACCCTCATGTCTTTACATGTTGATTCTTGCAGTCGTCACAGTTGTAGCGGATTGATTGTTTTTCTCTGGTTCATTAAACCTCATGATTAAATGAAGCTCCTGTTAAATAATAATGATGTTGTTGGAACTGAGATTTATACCGACGTCAGAGCAGAGCAGCACACATTTCAGGTTTCGACACTTTGATTGAGTCATTTTAATTCTGTTGTTGGCAACACTTTTTACTTTAACCCCACTAGTTAACATTTATAAGCAGTACATAAACATGTAACGAATGGTTTATAACAAGGTAAAGGTAGATTATTTATCACTTTACAACACAAGGTTGTATGACAAGATTAAGGTGTAGTTCTCTTTTCGCTGCTCACAAAGACAAATATTATACACAAACTTTATATCACCCATTTTCACCACTCTAATTCCAATATTTGGCGAAAATGTATTCTTTAAGGAAATTAAATATATGTGATTTATGATTTTTTTTTTGCTCTGTGACAGAAAACAGCCTTGTCCCAGACAAGAATTCACAGCGTCAAACAACTTCAATATGTGTTAAAAGCCTTCAAAATATAAAACTAACAATACCCACTGATGATAGGCATAAAAATGTGTTATTATAATCATCTTTGTTTTAAAATGGATTTTTATGAAAATGTCTTTTGTGTCCTAGATTTCTAGATTTCTGCCATTCCTTCAGATTTTTACAAAATCTTGATTTAATCAGGCATTAAAAGGGGTTAGCTATACCCTAAGGACCCCTGTCTCACTTCCTGGTTTTAAAAAAAGGTGGGAATACTGCTCAAACACTGGCAAGCTTTCTATTTTATGACAAAATCATTAAATAATATTGCTATCAGATGCGTCTCAACCATAGCATGTCAACTCTGTAGCAGTTAAGGGTTACTGTAGGCAACTGGACATGTTTAGGCTCCTGAAGACGTTTCGCGTCTCATCCAAGATGCTTCTTCAGATCTAACTGATGAATGGGAGAGTTGCAGGTATTTAACTGTATTTTAAGATGAACACTTGGGGTCACCTGAGTAAAGGTGACCCTGACGGTCAGTATGTAATATGGAAATACATTACAAATACATTTACGCTACATGTCTGCTTACAACTACAATATAATGCTCTATAAAGCATTTATGATATGTTATTATAGATGATAAAGTGAGCTGTTGCGTATATCCTTTTTTTTAAAAATTACAACCTGCACACAGTACTGGTACAGTTAAAGTCACTGAACACTGTTTGTTTAAACGGTATTTACAATTATTTAAGGACGCAAAGACAAAAAAAAAATGGTGAAGGAATAGAACGTAAAGCTGGTGCGAGCAGAGATTGCAAAATGTTTTTAGAATTGAATGTGTGAAAGCACAGGATGGATGAATACAATATTTAAGAAGGTCATTCTGATTATTATTTACGTTTATTATGAAGGACTAAGCATGTATGTGCATATGAAAAGATCAAGCGGCCATGATTTCTGGAGGAACTGTGATTGATTTATAATTCTGTGTCTGTGTTTTAAGGTCTGTTATATTGGATGACAATTTGTTTCTCCACCTTATTTACTTCACGGTTAATTTAAAGTTAGGGTTAGTAGGATTTGTTGAAGCTGCTCTGAAACGCATCAGGACGTGAAATATCAACATACTGGGTTGGTGACATGTCTCGAACACAGCCAAACAATGAGAAAAAATAAGAAAATACAGGCAGAGGGCAGAGTGTCTGCAGAGACAACCACCACACTCTTCTAGTGGGCCATGAGTGATGGTCGAAACGGTTTATGTCGTATGAGTCTATACTTTGTTTTTGTTTGTTTTTTTTAGGAAAATGCAGGTTATTCCTTTAACAAGATGAGCTGTTATGTTTGTTGAGTTTGTGTGGTTGCAGTGTTTAAAAGTGTACATGATTGTATGTGTGTGGACCCCAGGAAGAATAGCCAATCCCCATGCTGGTGCTAACAGGGATCCTAACAAAGACATAAGACATAAGTCTCAGTGTCTCTATAAAAGCCAGACTACAGCTGCTGCCAGCCAAGTATTAAATAATGTGGTTTGATTGATGCACTCGGACTCTGATCAGAATCAGTTGCTGTGGATTGCTGTGAATTAATAAATGGTTTCATTCCACAAAACATGTCCAATCATTTTATTGCCACTGCTGTCAGAAATATGTTCCCAATCAGAAACATTCCTGTATGATTCCAGGAGGATTTATTATCTCCTAAGACTCTCTCTTTTCTAAATATACTGTAGGCTGAAGGAAAAGTTGAATCCAGGGAGATCATCTGTGTTTTTGACCTGCTGTACATGTGTGAATCTTTCTCTCATCGGCCGATCACGTACCAGTCCCTGGGTGCAAATATCAGGGAGCTAAAATATGAATATAAGATTATTGATACTGATATTTTGCAGCCTTGAGCAGGTTCACAGACTGACTTATACAGTAGCTGGTTATGATGGACAGGCTTACCCAAGAAGAGCTGGACGGCTGGCAACATTTTGTTCAGCTGGAACAGGTGATGCAGACATTTCTCTTTAACCTTGAGCATCACAGAATGTATAGAGCCTACGTTCACTGTAAATCTTTGATGTAAATTTACAGTGAAAAGTCGTAACTCAATCAGTCTTTCCTACTGGCTGTTCTTTTTTCCAATACACTGTGAATGCTTATAAAATGACGGTTGCTCCTGGACGTTACAGTGAAATAGTGGACAGAAGACAGACGTCTCTAATCTGTAATCTTCTTTTCAGGTCCGAAGACACAAACAAACCAGCGATGGATGATGAGCAGGGAGACAGGGAGTGAAGGTTGATTCAAGTCTAGTTTTCCTTGTGTTGCACATGTGACATTTTTATTATAAATAAATATTTGAGAGGGAACTGAGTAATGAATATTGTCCTTTTGTAATTTGTTCATTCATATTCTCATTCTTAATTGTAATTATTATTAGTAGTATTCTGACAGCATTCTCTAATTTGTTAAATACATCTAAACAAATGAATCATTAAATACAGGATATCACTGTAAATTCAAATCCTTACTGTAAATATACAGTAACACACTGACAAGGCTTTGACCTGTATTATGTTGTAAATTTACAAGATTACAGTAAAGAACTGCATATGATTTCTAGTAATACACTGTAATGCTAAAATACAGTAAGAAACTAAAAAATACAGTACTTTGCTGTCAAAGCTGCTGCTAGTTAATTATTGTAAATTTACAGTGAAAAGTCTTACAGTATACCCAAAGGTAAAAAGGTACATGCACAGATCGTCAGGACAAAACTCCCTAGTCTCAATTTCACCAGTTTATTCTGAGCATGTAAGGCCAGGATAAACGTGACAGTCTGTTATTTTTGGGAGATTTTTAAAAATATCTTGTGTGTGATTAACTGTCATGTTTTTACATCTTTTACACTTGCAGTTGTAGTGGATCGATTGTTTTTATGGTTCATTTAACCTTGTGATTAAATGAAGCTCCCGTTTTGAGAAGCCTTGTAAATAATAATGATGTTGTTGGAGCAGAGATGAGATTCTTAATAGTGAAACTGAGGTAACATTTCGAAATACAGGATTTCCGTGTGGATCCTGTAGGACTTTTGGTTTCAGCACCACAAATAAAACACTTGGGAAGTACATCCTTTTAAAGATCTCACTGTAAAAAAAAAATGCATTTCATCAGTAGTTGAAGTTCAGCTTTCTACTTTTTTGGATTATAACAATTTAGCAAATTACACACAAAATAACAAATTACACCTCATTCATCAAACCTACTCTTCTTGTTTCAGTAAAACCAGCTCCGTCAGGTTTCTGCCTGACGTCATGATGTCCATGTCTTTTCCAGTTTATTTCCCCTTACAGTTGTGTTGCTATTTTCTCTTGGTGACTCGAAACGAAGGTAAATCTGGCACAAGACAAGATTATATTCTGTGATCAAATGGTGCATCGTGTTTGATAGAAAATGGCCCACCTGAATTGGTTAAATTGTGTTGTTTAGGTTTTTGTAAACTCATTAAGTCAGGCTAATCTTACCGATTATATTAATTCTATTTAACAAACTTAACACACCAAGTTTTCTACAGAAAAACTACTTTTCCTGGAATCATAATATTATTCTTGAGGAGTAGTATTTTACTTTTGGGTAAAGCAAATAATTGTGTTGAAAAATTTTAAACTTTCAAGTTGTGCTGCCTTAAATTTACTTTTAAGTTGCATCAATGCAAACTGTTGATTTAAAAGCAATCAGACTCTCAAGTACATCTGATTTAAAGCAATTGTGTTCATCTAACCTGTTAACTTGTGTTACCAGTTGAAATATTTTTTTTAAGTTGGTCCAACAATTGTCTTTTTTCAGCACATATAGAGCCTCTGTAAATGTTTGAATCCTGTCATGGAATTTGCAGATTTAAATAAAGCATTTAAAATGTGAGTCTGTGTGTTGGGCTGCCTGTCTCCTCTCTGTGTGGAGTTTGTATGTTCACTCTGTGTTTGTTCGAGTTTCTTCTGCATTTCTGCGCTCCACAAAAAAAAAAAGTTTGGTATATAGAGTTGTCACAATACCAGAATTGAAAACACAGATATAATATCAGAATAATAAAACCACGGCAGAAAGAAAAAAAAAGTCCTAGACAGACATTTAAAGAAAAAAAAAAAGAAAAAAAGAACAACCTGCCCACAGTGTTGGTGCAGTAAAAGTCTGTGTGGTTTTACTGCAAGATGAATTACAGACAACACAATAAAGACTGAACTGAACTGAGTGAACACTTACATCATTTATTACGTAGCTTCAGTACTTTTGATACTAAAATGAAAGGATATTTTATCATTGTTTAAAATAGTAGTATTGAAAAAGTATTGAAGTATTAACACTCTTGACATCCTTAGTTTGTTATATAGGAAAATGTATGTTAGGTAAAAGGAATGGATCAATGCAGGGGCGGGGGGTGGATATGGATGTAATTAAGTTAATCTTAAATATAAATCCTCTAATTATATATATTTCACGTGTCAAAAAATTACTGAGTTATAAATAAGAAAAAAAAAATCTATTTTAAAAACAGCCTTTAGCTTCAGTTTACTCCTCAGCTCCACGCTCCATGTAGTCAGATCAATATTTCTGGAGCTGGAACCTTTAATCAATTACCTGTCAATTATTAAATTAATCGCCAGCTGTTTTGATAATTGAGTAGTCCGTTTGGATCATTAAAAAAAGTCAAATTTCCCTGATTCCAGCTCCTTAAATGCCATTTCTGAACATTTTCTGATCTTTCAAAACAGGAAATTGCAAAAATAATTGACATATTAATCAGCAATTAATATAATCGTACACATATCTATATAAAATTCACTCAGAATTTCACGAGCTTGTTTTTAAAATTTCTCATGATGCTGCGTACAAATGTCTATTTATTTTTGTCTGAAAATTCAACAGAAGCCTCAAAAAGTGCAGTAGTAAAGTGGAAACTTAATTATCTACTTAAAAAGTTTGATAAAGGGACTTCAGGTGGGTTTAGCTTCAAAAGAATTTATGTTCTTAGATCATAGGCCTATATTGAGAATCTTTGTGAAGTAAATCCACACAATATGCTGCATCAAGTAGTACAGACTGACATTAAATCACATTAAAACAGACTTCCCTTCAAAATAAATCAACATATGTGTGCTTGTAATTGATTTGAAGCGTCTGTTTGTCTGATTCTGATCCCAGCTCGAGGTCATGGTCTGTGTTCTCCACACTCCACTGGTTCTAACGCACAGTAAACCGGTCCCAGACCGGTGCTAATGTGTAATGATTAGCAATCAGTGTAAAAGAGTGATAGCAGGCCAATAGAAATAAAAAAGTTCCCCCAGATAAACCAATGGTGTGGCCACATTGTTACAGCGTTCAGCGAATCCCCTGCGGATCTGATGCAACAGGGCTGCAACTAAAGTTACACCTACCAACTGCAACACGGTGTCCTTCCGCTACGGCGCTGCGGAAACTAGAGCCGGCAACACCGTCTACGGAATTATACCTCAATCCTCCGCGCTGTTTCTGTTTACAAGTGTGTTTATGGGTTTAATAATTTCTTCAACATGTTTATTATTCTGAGTTTAATTAGACTGTTTGTTAGACTTTAAGTCTGTTTTTAAGTCACTGACTTTTCTTACCCCAGTTTTTCCCAGTCAAAGTTATATTAAAAAAAATATACCTTTTATTAATACTTTTTACAGCTTCCAAAAAACAAGAAAAAAGGTCTATATAGGATTTGTGCAATTTATTATTATTTTTTACCATTATTCCAAGAAAGAATTAAAATGAGAGGAAATAAAATAAAAATAAAAATATTAAATTCAGTTTAAACACAGTGTTAATAACAGTATGTTGGTACAGTGAGTGTAGACAGGAGAGGTTATATGAGTGTGTGTGCTGCTCACACAAACACTGTGTGGTCTCTGGATAATGGGAAAGTCCCCAGGTTCATGACGTAACGGCCGGGTGAACTCTGTAAAAACGGCGGAGTGATCTCGTCCGCCGTGCTCAGGTCCGGGCATTAGGAGTTGCAGAAGTAGCGGATTTAAAAACTTTCTGTCTGCAAGTCTGTTCGTCGAAATAGCACTTGATGAAGAGTCCCTGACTTGTAAAAGGGAAAATATGGCTTTTTAAACTGTGACTGTCGTCGTCTTCACCATAAAGCTTCGTGTGCTTTGCTTCCGCAACGCACTTTACAAGAACATTCAGAAACTATGGGGTGAGTACAAACTGCTTATAGCTTTGTGGAAAGTTCGGAGAATCGTTTCTCGTTTTAGTTAACAAATGAGTTAAGACAGTTTGAACTAATGTAACAGTGTGCGGAGAATTCAACTTTAATTTATGTCTTTTTTAACCGTTGTTACTATTTTAAAGTAAACATGTCAAAGTTAGTACTTTTATTGTGAAAAACATGTTAAATTGATTTGCTTTGTGTTTCTTGATACAATTTGAAGTGCGCAACAAATTAGCTCTACAGTTTAAGATCCACATTCTGTAAATAACTTTATATATTATGTACAATAAAGTCTATAATTATGTTATTAGTATTGAGTTTTGTTTATAGTATTTTTTTTCTTTTCTTATGCTTCATTGTTTCTCAAAGTGTGTCAGGTTACTGTTTTTTTGCACGTAATTGCTTAAATATTATATTGAGTTGACATAAATCAATTGCAAATTGCTTCACAGCATGAGGTGACAGGTGAATAGAAAAATGAAAAATGAGTTGACTTAATTTGAAATCCATAAAGCTTTAAAGTACATTTATTTTTGTTGTTTTATTTTGAAATATTATTTACTATGATTTTCTAAAACATTTTTGAGGATTATTAATTGCTTTATTGGATGAAATTGGGGGTTTAAAGACTTAATTAAAAATTGTCACGTTTCTTAATTTTACTAATTTCCCCTTCACAGGTCTTCAGGTGTTTCCACAACTCTCTCATCCACCCAGCGTACGGTTTGTGCTTTTGAACAATTTAATCGAAGCAGACGACACAATGGCGGCATCGATCCTTCGCAGGAAAATTCCTCCCATTTCCACAGGCGAGCTCGGCGCTCCCCCTCTCCGACAGGCTAGCCGCAGCCAATCACGGCCGGGGTCGGGGGCGGAGCCAGCGGAGAGGCAGCACTTAATTGGTGAGTTTTGCCAAGACGCTTTTTTATTTTTCCACATCCTGAGGTCGGAGCCGCAGTGCAGCACGGGGCTAATGTCGTACAGTGAGTACAGCTAAGTGGATATTTATCGAATGCAGACGATGCTGTTCAATCATTTTCAGATGATCGGTTAGTTGTTCACTTGGATTTGTCGGATGTATTGCTTGATTTTTAACTTAATTTTTTTCATTTTATCCTCTCTACCTTGCGTGATTTAAGATTTTCTTCCTGAATTTGTAGTTTTTATTTCAGATATTCTACACAAACAAGCTGAATGAAAAAAAAAATGGATTGCTTTACTGATTCTGTGATTATTATTTTGAATTTTTATAGGTGATGGTCACTCAGATTGGATGACGGAAAAAGTTGATTTGTCTTCATTTGTGTCGACGACCGAGTCTTCTCCCAGCTCATCCCTTCCGCCCTCGCCGTTAGAACAAGATGTCAAGGTGCCCTCGGATCTGGAGGTCATGACCTCTCTACTGCAGGAGGAGCTGGCTCAGCTGGAGGACTACTTCCGCTCCGAGTCCACATCCACAACAAACAAGTTGGAGAAATCCTCAAAATGTGACAAGGGCGCCCAAGCCATGGGCTCCCAGTCTTATTACCAGTTACCCTATGGCTCATATGGGACCAGCCAATCAGAAACCAGCCCTGTGGTTGTTACCTTGGCAACAGGGGAACTGGACCTGGCCAGCTTCTGTGGCGGTCCCATCGGCAGAACCAAAATAGCGCGACCCGCTCCGTACAACTACCACCACCGCTACCACCACAACAATGGGCGCAGGCTGATCAGTGAGGCGGTGAAGGTGGGCGAGGAAGTTGGACTTGATACGTGGGGCTCCAGGGGAAGTTACTCAGGAAGCACAGAGTTGTCTGTGAACCACTACTCCACGCTGAAGACAGTGAGCAAGAACAGCCTCGGCAGCGTTAAGAAGGTGAGAGAATGTGCTTTATCGTTGAAGGAAGAGGAGAGTTATTGTTTTTCAGAGGGAATGTTTTGCAGTGAAGAGATTGCGCGAGGTTTTTGTCTGGGCGGCTCGTACGACAGCCACCACAAGCGAGAGGGACAGTTGATGCACAACGTGAAGGTCAACGTAAGTTACGACAGTACGGGGCTTGAGGTCTTGCACTGCAGCAAAGATGGAGGACTTTCCGGGGGGATTCCCCAAGAGACAATGGTGGCCGGTGACGGCTACTTCCACCAGTCCATGGCCAGCACAGAGCCTTACCATAGCTTTATAGGTGACCTAGAGCAGCCGTCACAAGCACAGGCTGTCGAGCCCCAACATGGCCACTACCTCTATCCAGAATGCCTTGCAGACCAAAGCTACGAATGTCTGTCCAGAGGGGAGGGCGAGGGCACGCTGCTGGGTGCCCCCATCCACCGCCCCACCCAGAGGCTAAAGGATGAGCCCTGCTCTGTCAAACCAGCTCTGGTGATGGGCGGCGCGTCCCTGGAGACTGGCAGCGGAGAGAGGAAGCAGAAGAAGAGAGACCAGAACAAAACTGCTGCTCACAGGTAACTGACACTTTACATTTATGTCCCTTCCTCTTCTAAAACCTTCAGAAAAATCTGTGTTGTGGTCCAAAGTAAAGTAAAAAATATTCATAGCCAAGTCAGGTTGTTTTTTGATTCATTCCATGTTGCTGTGGATCCTCACTGATGATATTTTTGTTTAGCTTATCCATCAAGTTTTGCTACCTGAATAGTGATATTAATCATTAATCAGTTAATCGCTGTAAAAATGTACTAATAGTCTATAAATGGCAGCAATTGTGCCACATTTGACACGATTTTGTCTGGCTGAGCCATTTGTTAAATAATGTAACTTTAACGTAAAATGAGAAAACAATGAAAATGAGGGGCGGAAACGAAAAAATTGACAAAAAACGAGAAAACGCTGAAAAGGAGAAAAAAATGAGGAAAGAGATCTGACCATAAAAAAACAAGAATTCACTGAAAGTTAGGAAAAAATTCAAAAGAAACTGGCAAAAAAACGAAAAAAAACCCAACAAAAAACTATGAAAATGAGAAAAAACTGGCGAAAAAACAAGAAAATGAAAATTAGGAGAAAAAAAACATTTGTTTTGGATCTTATTAATTAGTAACGATTGATTCATTGTTGGGGTTTTCAGTTATTGTTAAAGAAAATGCAAAAAAAAAAAAAAAAAAACAAACAAACAGAAAAAGCGAAGGAGAAGTTTCCAAATGTGTGACTAAACTATAACAAGCCTTAGCGAGGTGGCTTCTAGAGGAGATGCTGAACTTGTCCGTGACCACTGTGATCCGAACTGCACTCACAGCCTTGTGATGACTGAGTTTGCGCTTGCAATGATTGATCGTTTACAAAATGCTCTCTGAATTTAGTAGTAGTGATTGAATTTGCTTGTGGTTTTTGTGACACACATCGGCAGCATCGAGGCAGATCCATATTAAATATATATTTTATTTTATATTTTTTATTTTTACTTAATAATGTTCATTTATCATTTTTTGCTTCGAAACAATCAACTGAATAAAGGGATTGCTGGAAAAAAAAAGTGTGTAACATGCTCTACAAATATTCATTATCAGAAACATTTAGAGAATTTGTATTGCTAAAAAAAAGATGTTGAGTATTTACACTTCTTTACCCCACTGAAATACCCAATGCATGTTTGATTTTGGAAAAAAAAGCATGTGCGAGTGTTATTTGAAGGCAATATTCTGTTAACTGCATGGCTTCAAGATCTCCACCTGCGTCAGTTTAACTGAGTTGACTTTCTCCTTCTCATCAGCTGGCGACTTTTTCTCTGAGTTTTTCTCCCCTTCCCTCTCCTCCTCCTCCTCCTCCTCCTCCTCTTCCTCCTTCTACGCCGCCGCCGCCGCCAGTGTGATCCATGCTCAGGTTTTGGTTTTCTGCTCTGAGAAACACAGAAACATTCACTGGCTTCTTTCCTTTTTCTCTTCTCCTTCTCTTCCTTCTTCTTCTTCTCTCTCGGCTGTATTTTGCGAACAAACAATCACCTGTTGACGCAACAATAAATCGTTGTTGGGTAACGGTACGACTTCATGGGAATTTTGTTTTCAATTGATCAATTTGATGTATCTGAAATTCAGGTCCTTTTAATAACAAATCGATGTCAATGTCAGGAAATTCTACATCAGGTAAATTACAGCCAAATAAACCAGTTATGTAGTATCATTGATCTCTGCCTTTGGACTGTTTTTCACTGCATGCTGCTCATTCTGCATTCATCCTGCAGCCATTCGCTCGCAACAGCTGTCCAAAGCTCATCAAGTGCACACAGAGGGTAGGAAGAAGAAGAAGA
>JAJHUR010115894.1:10040-25274 GCA_027495735.1 Lutjanus campechanus | reverse complement strand
TATATATGCTGCCTCTGGGTCAAATTCTGCAGAATTCTAATATCAACTATCATAGTTACGCAGATGACACACAGATATATCTTGCACTGTCCCCAGATGACTGCAGTCCTTTAGAGTCATTGTGTCACTGTTTAGAGCAAGTTAAAAATTGGATGAACCAAAATTTCCTTCAGTTAAATCAAGAAAAAACAGAGGTAATTGTTTTCGGCAATAAAGAGAAGAGGATTGCTGTCAGTAAACACCTTGAGTCACTGTCGCTAGAAACTAAAGACCAGGTCCTTGGAGTATTGATAGACTCAGACCTAACCTTTAACAGTCATATCAAATCAGTCACCAAAACAGCCTTTTACCAACTGAAGAATATATCAAGAATTAAGGGCTTCATGTCCAAAAAAGATCAGGAGAAGCTGATTCATGCTTTCATCTCCAACAGACTTGACTACTGTAACGGTCTTCTGACCGGACTCCCCCAGAAAAGTATTAAACAACTGCAGCTAATTCAGAATGCAGCAGCTCGAGTTTTAACCAGAACAAAGAGATCAGAGCACATCACCCCTGTTCTTAAGTCTTTACACTGGCTCCCAGTCAGCTACAGAATAGATTTTAAAGTTCTGCTACTGGTCTACAAATCACTGAATGGTTTAGGTCCAGAATACATGAAGGACATGTTAGTAGAGTATAAACCCAGTAGAGCTCTGAGATCTACTGACTCAGGTCAGATAGTGGAGCACAGAGTACAAACTAGACATGGTGAAGCAGCATTTAGCTGTTATGCTGCACACAACTGGAATAAACTACCAGCAGAACTGAAATCAGCCCCAACTGTAAGCACTTTTAAATCCAGGTTAAAAACGTTTCTCTTTTCATGTGCGTATGGCTGAGCTCTTAAGAGTTTTAAATTATAATTTTTGGATTTGCACTCTTTCTTGTACTTCCTATATTCTTTTCTCTTTCTTTCTTTTAACTGTATTTTTAATATTTTAAATTTCTAGTTTTTAAATTTTTAAAATGTTTTCTTTTTACATTTTCTGCTCTTACTGTTAAATGTTCTGTCTTTATGTAAAGCACATTGAGTTGCCTATTGGTATGAAATGCGCTATATAAATAAAGATGCCTTGCCTTGCCTTGCCTTACATTCACTCTACAAAGCCATGGCTGCTGCACCTTTTTACTACTATCATATTTCAGTTCAGTTACAGTCAATACTTTATTGCCATATCAACATGGTTCAAATTTCCCTTAAGTGGACTCACTGAAGGTAAAGACAAAAATAGTAAAACCATTCACGCACGAGGCACAACACAGTAAAAATGACAAACAACTCCAACATGAAAGTATAAAACATATTCAAATACTACAACACACTATTATACTACTACAACCACTGTAATAGTGTCACAATTACTCAAGACAGCACTACTACAATTCTTGCTACAAATACTAATACTGCTGCTACCACTGCCACTATTATTACCAGTCATAAGCTACAGTACTACTGTGATGACTACTATTACCACTACTACTACTCCTATTACTATAATATTAATATTAAGTGCAGCTACTGAAGTACTGATACCATGACTACTATTTCTACAACCACAATTACAATTGATACCACCACTGCTGCCTCCCATTACAAATGGTGCCAGGGATGAAAGTAACTAATTAAAAATCATACTTGAGTGCTGAGTACAAGTTGAATTAATGTCCAAACCTTTCATCTGCATTTTTGTAGCCAATAAGGTGATGGACCAACGAAATCACAAATTACCCACACATTTCATGGTAAGTATGTGATAATTCGCAAGTGTTGTTTTTATGTAAGTAGCTGGTAATTACCATTTAGCATATTCGAACTTTCTTTGAAATTAACTGCAAATTTAGCATGTTACTTGGTGATTACCACCCACTACATGAAAACATGAAAACTTGCTAAATAACCATAAAACAATTCGTGAGTAATCTGGGGCTAATTTCTGAGAAATTTCAAATAAATTACTCAGTAATTACCACCTAGAACCAAAGTAACTAATACTCTGAGTAGGCTTTGAGATGAGTACTTTGTACTCTTACTTGAGTATTTCTCTAACACCAGTACTTTTACTTGTAGGCTAATTGAGTAATATTCTAGTAATGTAACAGTAGCTGTACTTAACTCCAGATTGTCAGTACTCTCTCCACCACTGACTAGTACTTCTTGCAGTTTGGAAGCTCGGGGAAAAGGGCCTTTCTCACAGCAGCCATTTTGACATGAACTAACAGTGTAAACACAGATGTCACCAGTGATATTAATAAGGTCCCATTCCATTCAGGTCAGACAGAGTCAGTGTTCATGTTCTCTCGCTGAAATGTTCTGCTGCGCTACATGAAACGTTTCTTTGTGCTGGAAAACAACAGTCGACCTTTCACTCTAGATTTTAGGCCGCAGTCTCCTCCCTGCTGTCACATTTGGTTTCGTTTCCCCGAGTATACTCATCTGTCGGAATCGGCAAGTTTAAATAATAGTCATCAGCGCTTTAGAATCAATACCTGCGCTTCCGGTTAGTGCTTTCAAATTAAAATCCCTTCAGTGCGCCTCTTCAAATAATATTAGAATAATAATATAAAAACCTGGCCTATTACAGGGGGGGAAACAACTTCTAATATATTACAACCCATTAATTTACCACAAAACTGGGGAAAATCTATGAAAGGTATAAACTAAATATATAAATCCATAAATAATTATGTAATTAAATAAACTGATAAGTATTTTGTTATAGAATAAAACTAATACTGTCCCCAAAACTAAATAAGTCACAAATTAAACGAGACATTACTCTATAAATGAAACATTTATTTGTGTATTTATTTATTTATTCTATTCCACATATCTTTATGTTTGTACATTTATATATTCATTTATTTATTTGGTGTTTTTGTATTCACACAATTGATTGATATATTTATAACTTAATTTATTTATATGCTTTCATATATCCATAGTGTGACTTGCTGCATTGAAATTAAAAACTATAAAAACTATAAACTTCTATTATATAATTCTGTATTAAGCATTTATTAAATATTTATTTCTTTATTCATCTTTTGATTACATGATTATTAAAGTATTAATTTTTGGTTTCAAAAACCTTCCTGACAAACTGAATGAGAATCCTTCAAAGTAGAGTCATTAATATTTTTACACCACCTACATGAACCAAAGTCCTAATTATGATATAGATAAAAATAATAATAATTAAAAAAGAAAGTAGTGATTGATATAATATGTATTTCATACGAAGAATATTATTATTTTTCGGACACTTTCTTTGAAAATTAGGGCTGCTTTTATTTGTGAATGCGAGTGTTCCGGTCGTGTTGTGTGTCTGTGGCAGCTTGACACAGCTGCTCAGTTATCAGTGGGGACGCAGCGCTGTTTTCGCACATTTAGCTCAAGTGTGAGAAGCAGCAGAGCAGAAACTTGTCACCATGAAGACTACCGCTGTGTTCGTGTTTGTAGCCCTCTGTGCTCTCTCAGGTAAGACACTTTCTGTTTGGACCAACTTTGTCAAACCGAAAGAAGAAAAAAAAAAACATTCTGTAGAGTTTGTTTTATTTTTATTTTTTTAGTTCAGTTGACACTAAACCAGTTTGTTTGTGTACATGAAAACAATATTTTATCAGTAATGTTCGGCTTCACGCAGTGACTTGTCAAAACTAGGATGTTGTAACTGTTTTTATGCCTTTTTTCACATTCTCGTAAAGACTGTGCATGTTTTTTATTCGGGGTGTAAATGAGACATTAAGACATTTTGATGAGACCTCTGTGACTTCCTGGATTGTTTAGGGAACAGAAATTTCCGCAGTCTTTCGATAGTGTTACAGGTCTGAGTCACATGTCTGCTGGCAGAACAGCGCAGTTTTTTTTTTGGAGGACAAAATGAATCTGCAACTTATGGGAAACACAGTTTCTGCTGATGTGAGGGACAAATGATCCTGCACCTTATTAAAATCGAAACTTTATCAAAATCATGATCGGATACGTTTCACATGATTTTTCTAACTCATTATTTTTATATAGGTCATTATTTTGGAAAAGTTTAACATTACATTGACTTATAAGATATTTTTTCCATAACACTGGCGGAAATAGACCAAAGTAATCTGAGTTGAAGCCCAAACTCAAGTGTTTAACAGCAGTAGGCATCAGCCATTTCTTGAGAAAGGTTTCCTTTACGGTTTTTTTTTGTTTGTTTGTTTGTTTGTTTTTTTTATGTAGGCCATTATTTTGAAAAAAGTTTCACATTATTTTGAGATACAAACGTATTATTTTGATAGAGGTCATTATTTTGAAGGGGAAAAAATCAGAATTTTTACATACTAACTTATTATTGTTTTGATGCAGGACATTTTGAAAGAATTTCACATTACTTTGAAAAAGTTTCACATTATTTATAAATACCAGCATTATCATTTTGATATAGGTCATTACTTTGAAAAACTTTCACATTATTTCGAAATACCAATTTCACATTCTTTTGAAAAAAATTCACATTATTTTTAAAAACTAACATTATTATTTTTGATAGAGGTCAATTAGAAAGATTTTCACATCATTTTGGGGTACTAATATTATTTCGATACAGGTCATTATTTCGAAAACGTTTCACATTATTTTGAAATATTTTTGAAATAAGTCATTATTCTGAGAAACGTTATACTAACATTGTTTTGCTGTATGTCATTATCTTGAGAAAGTTTTACCTGATTTTGAAATTCTAACATTATTTTTGAGATAAGTCATTATTTTTATTCTCATTATAATGACTTATAATGAGATCTTTTCTTTCTTTCTTTTTTCATAATATTGGCAGAAATGAGCTTCCATAGTAATCTGGGTTGATGCCCAGCCTCCACTGTTGAAATCAGCAGTAGATATCAGCTATTTCCTAAAAGTTTTCCTTGACTTTTTTGGGAGCACAATTACTCAGTGAATAAGTAACTTAAGTGACATATTTATGAGAGTTTAGTTTAATTAAATGACTCTACAATAGATATTGAATCATGTGGTTTAGAACTGTGCTTTTTGGAGGGATGTTCATTTGTGTTCACTTTGATGGTTGTTTACTTAATGTCGACTGCTGACTGGAGGTCAGAGTTTGTATTTGCTCTTTTATGTCTGTTTAAAATGCCCCATCCATCTGCCTGGTTAAGGGCAAACTGAATCAGTAAAAGCATGAAAATGTAACCAAACACTGTTTTAAAGTCTATTCATGTCTATTCATCCAGCAACCTGTCCTATCTGATCTCTAAAATGGGTCGTCTCGATAACCACTGCCTGAGCCCTCAGATAAGCTGCGGACTGAAAACACATCACAGTGTCATAAATGTGACTTGTGTTCTTAGATACAGTGCGTTATTATCAGCTGATGTCAACATGGAAAGCAGTGGCACTAATAAAACGATGCCAGTCTGCTAATTTGACTATGTTTGTTAGCCTGCTCACAGTTCAAAGATCAGTCGTTGAAGTTAATCAGTATTTTTTTTATTTTTTGTATCAACAATAGATTGAATGACTTTGTGTATTCTGAAATGGGGTCACTTGTGTAGAGAGCCTAAGCCACGCACCATGTGCCCCATGAATGCTGCAAAAAAATATGAATGGTAGTCTATGGCGGCAGACAAATTATTTTTTAATTCTGTTTGAACTGTGCCACAAATTACATGAATTATTTTGTGAATTATTTGAATTGAATTTGAATTTGTCGATCTGAAACGTTTTGCAAGTCAAGGCTGTCGAAGTTCATCGTAGATTTTGCGTAGCTTAGTTATACGTGAAACCGCTCAGTGAACTACATCCCTCATCTCACACAATATAAGTCATCAACACCGATCTCGCTGCCCCTTGTAATGTTATCTAACCTGAAGTGTTTTATCAGCAAGTGCTGGTCCTTTTATCAGCCGTGAAGAGAAAGAACGAGTTGTCGTGTGGCTACATCCCAGTACGAAAACTCATACAGGTATCATAGCTTCAGTGGCAAACGTTTTGGAGGGAGAAATCATGCCTGTGTAGTCTTTCTAATTACGTTTCTGCACGGTCTGATACTTCAATAGTTTGTACGACAAACAATGACTTTATTGACTTGTAAGATTATCGTTTAAATGCGAAACGTCATATGAGTAATGTGTGGCACAATTCTAACCGAATCAAAAAATAATTTGTCTCTCACCCTTGACTAAAGTTCATATATTGTCTGAAGTTAGGTCCCATGGTGGTCCACCAGAAGGGGCGTGACTTAGGCTCTCCATAGAAAAACCCACAGACCCATCCTAAGTCCCACCCCTTTTCACTCAATACATTGCTGTATTTAGATATGCTGCTATGTGCTATGCTCATCTATGATGAAAAGAAAACCAAATTTTGAAGGTGGTTAAAAGCTGTTCCTGGTGGACCTGTAAAAATGACATATATAGCCACATCTTAGATTAGCTAATGTTAGCAAAATGCTAGCTAACTAATTTGCTAATCCACATCAATCATTAGCTAGCTAGTTACACCTGACATTCCTGCTCAGCCCTGCTTATATTTTTTCCCAGTGGCCACTCATATTACAGTGAAAAATTACCCTGCAGCCCCAAAAAACATTTTCACACATATCTCTAAAACTGTTGTAAGGACACCTAGAACTGCAAACAAGCTCAATTATGACTCTTTCTATTACCAATTTTTGACCCATGGAGGTTTTATATTTTACTCATTCTTGAAAATTGGGACAAAATCATATTTTGAGGGCATTTTGATTTTTACTTTTCAATTATGCTGGAAAATAAACTTTAAAAGATCAAACCCTTGACTATACCTTGTAACGGTCCAACCTCCTAGTGATTAAATTTTTTATTAAATGCAGACAGAAACTGACATCTTGACATCTTAGGGCATTGACAAAATGTTACGTCTTCATCATTTCACAGCATAGTTGTTGTGAGCAGCCATTTTATTCTTTAAAGTTGTTCAGAGTTCTCTTAATGCTAATCAAAATACACATTTTAAACCATCATTCTTAATAAACTTTGATTTAGAGGGGCTATGGAGTTTACATGTTATGGTTGAGACACATCTGATGCAATATTATTTAATGAATTTGTCCCAAAAAAAAAAGAGAGTTTACCAGTGTTTGAGCAGTATTACTGCATTTTTTAAACCAGGAAGTGAGACAGGGGTCCTTAGGGTATAGCTAACCCTTTTTTATGCCTGTTTAAATCATGTTTTTGTACAAATCTGACAGAGTTGACAGAAATATGGGACATAACATTGAAGGGCCCACATTTGCATAAAAAAATCTATTTTAAAGCAAAGATGATTATAGTAGCACATTTTCACATCTATGTCATCAGTAATTCTGTCATCCAGTGTCTATGTCATACACTACATCTATGCATTAATTGTTAGCTGGCTAGTTACATCTGATAGGTAATCTACAGCTATCATTAGCTAGTTATGTAGCATTATACTAACAATAGTTAACTTAAGATGTAAGTATATAGATATCTCTTTTACAGGATCTCCAGCAACATCTTTTAACCATTTCAAAATTTTGGTTTTCTTGTCAACATAAACAAGCCTAGCATGTAGCATAGCTAAGTACTGGAAACAGGGAAGAAGAAAGTTGACGAAAAATACCAAGCTTGTTCAACTGTTATTAGAGCACAGAGCAAAAAAGGGGTGGGACTTAAGAAGGGTCAAACAATCTCTCAACCCTGCTCTACGGTCGTTTTTTTTAAAGCCTGTTTTAGCGTTTTGTTTTGGGGTTACAGCCCGCAAATTAGACTGAATTATGCTATCATTAAATGCATTTCGAGAAAGCTGTAATCACTGCACACTACCTGCACTGCACCAAACAGCAGACAGACAGTGACTAGCTGGTGAAGAGCATAGTGTTTTTCAAAAGTTGCTGAAGACCAAAATAAAGCTGAAAGGAGACAAAATTGGACTTTAAGTCATTGGGTGGCGCAACTCCAAATGAATGATAATGTTGTTCTGAGCCTCCTAGATGTGTAACTAGGCAATTACTTGCTAACCTGTTAGCCAAAACAACTTTATTTAAGCCGATAAGATGTTATATGTTGTGTTTTCAGCTTGTTCTGCTCCCAAGTGTCAAAAAAGGAACTAATGCACCTTTTAGAAGAGTAATTAAGTTGAAACTGGTGTATGTTTGATATTGAAATTGATTTGTTTCTCCCTTTCTGTCTTTTTAACTGAAGCGCTGTCATCGGCTGAAGTCGAAAAGAACGCCAAACCTCCAGCAAGCATGTCCCCTCCGGGTGAATTTGGCAAAACTACAGAGGAACCTCCGACCAAGCCTCCGACCAAGCCTCCGACCACCAAGCCTACGACCAAGCCTACGACCAAGCCTACGACCAAGCCTACGACCACCACCAAGCCTCCAACCACCACCAAGCCGCCGACCACCACCAAACCCACAACCACCACCAAGCCTCCGACCACCACCAAGCCTACAACTACAACCCCAGCTCCTCCTCAGCCTACCCCCTCTGGCGACCCGGGTGTAGGAAACTACACCGTGATGAAAGGCCAAAAAATGTGCCTGATGGCTCTGATGGGGCTACGGGTCCGACTGGCAACACCAAAGGTACATTTCATCAGCCGAAATAGTCTCAACAAGAGCCCCAGAAAAGATAGCTCAAAGGTCTCGCTGATGTTTTGAGCAGATTCTAATCTTAGACTCACATTTGGGGATTTATTCAGCCACATAGAACTTTGGCAACATGGAAAGAACTTTATCCACGAGTCTCTGACTCAGCTTTCAGCAATGCAGTTGTCAGCGTCCTGATTTCAGGAATTGAGAAAATGTTGTAAATGCAACTTTTGATTTCCTCCTTGTGGCGTGTTTGATGTCCAGAAGGTTAGACACATGTAAACCTTGTGTCATATGACAATTGCTAATCCTGCGTGACAACGCAATAAACCTTCTCCAAAGAAACACTGCGGTTGCCATAGCACCTTGTGATACAAGGTGGCCATCCAGTTGCCTGAGTTCCCTCTGTTTGTCTTACAGGCCAATGGAACCTTCACTGTTCAGCCAAATTTCACTAAACCAGAAGGATTTTGTAACGACACCACTGCCAGCCTTACCCTGAGCTTCAAAGAGGGCTTCATCACCTTCAGGTTCAACAAGGTACTTTTGATTTCCTAGATTTGTCACAAATAAGGAAGTACAATTTTGGGAGCCAATGGGGTCAGTGTCTTTGCAGTAGCCGATCTTTGAACCGCTCACACTGAGTCTTGAGCAATTAAATACCGTGACATTAACACAATTAATCCAATTGTTCGACTGGTAACCTCATACGGAAACTGGAGTCACAGGAGAATTGTTAAAAAAGGGAAGTTAAGTTGACAAGCCTGTTTTGAGAGCATGTGACTGGCTCACTCACTCAATGCCTGTGTGATTCATGTAGTAGTTTTCTAAAGTGAACCTCCAGATGACCAGGTTGTGAACGTTAAAGGTTCTTGGTGTGGACACCAATGTATCATTGTCAAATTGACTACATAACCGAGGTATAATTACATGAACAAATACAGCCTGGTGACCTTTATCTCCCACTAATTATATTTGCAAAGGCCCAACAACCACAGCTGCTGCAGTGACTGTCCACAAAAGAAAGATTTGTGGATTACGGTTTGTATTGTGTAGTATTTTACTGAACGTGAACACTGTTAAATCTACGGAAAAGGATTATGGCCAAATGTGAAAGATGTGTTCCCAGAATTCTCACTTTATTCTCATAAGTCTGACTTTAAAGTCAAAATTCAGACTTTAATAAGAGGATTCTGACTTTATTCTCAGAATTGACACTTTATTTTCAGAATTTAAACTTTAATCTCATAATTCTGACTTTAAGAATTTGACTTTATTCACAGAATTCCGATTTTAAACTCAAAACTCTTGACTTCATTCCGACTTTTATCATAGAATTTTGACTTTAAACTTAGATTTCTGACTTTAATTTTGATTTTGAGTTCAGATTTCTGAGTTTATTCTCACAATTCTGACTTTAATCTCAGGTTTCTGATTTTAAAGTCACTGATTTCTTGATCAGTCCATTGATCATATTACTTTACAAAATAGCCAGAATGTGTGAAAAAAAACATGACATTCTCATATGTCTTATTTTGTCTGACCAGACAGTCCAAAGATATTCAGTTTACTATGATGTTAAACCGAGAAAATCCAGAACTAGTGAATATTTGACCTTGTTGCTTGAAAAATTACTGAAATCATTAATCATTTATCAAAATACTTTTACTTTATTGAAGTTTTGAGACAATTACAGG
The DNA here is from genome assembly GCA_027495735.1 of Lutjanus campechanus. Lineage (NCBI taxonomy): Eukaryota > Metazoa > Chordata > Actinopteri > Lutjaniformes > Lutjanidae > Lutjanus > Lutjanus campechanus. Next base: position 14,938 of record JAJHUR010115894.1, on the reverse strand, counting down.
TAACAAAAGTTCTAATCAACATAAAAACTCAAACTCAGACATTCAAAGAACAACCTAAATAAGACAGATTACATATTTATAATCCAACAACTCTCAACTTAAATGTTCTTTAAGTTGCTCTTTGGTAATGACAAAGTGAGAAAGAAGATCTGATTGGAGCTTTGTTAGCTTCGGTTTGGTTAAATTCGTTGATGTAAAAACTTTGGGTATTTTATCACTAAACCGATCATCAGAACCCAGCGCTGTGAATTGTGAACAAATAATGTTGTGACGTACCTCAGAAAGATAAGATAAAGAAAAGTGTGTGTGTTGATCTGTTCAGTTGTGTTGCCAACTTAAAGTCCCTCTAAATCTTGTATAACACTGCACCATTCTCATGCTCTCGTTTGTTCATTACTGTAATATTAAAACCAGTATGTGACATTTAATTACAGTAAGGATTAAATGTAGCACCTTGAATACCCACCACCTGTGGATAACAACCTTGGAGAAAACTTGTCCTATTTTCTCTCCTGTCCTCAGAGCACTGATGAAAAGAAAGTCTACGTTGATGCTCTGTCTTTCCAAATCTCCGTCCCCACGAGCAAAGACGGTAAGTCAGGAATACTCACGTTATACTCCAGTCTCTACATATGGTTTTCTGTCATTGTATTGATCTAATTGGGTCACTGCGTGTGCACTGCACGGAGCTACAGGTGAGGGTTACGCAAGACGGGCAAATATTAACAGACAAGAATCATGTGAGAGCCGCTGGCTTCCTTGTTTGTGTGTGTTCAACTGGGTATATAAATAATCTGTGGAATTACTGTTAAGCATGTGATGCCGGTAACAAGCAACCTACTTTCAGTGCAATGCTGTCCAACAAGTTCTGTTGTTCTAATTCTGACCAACAACCTTTGTTTTTATGTGAGTTGTCATTGTATCCTGAAAGGACCTGATCATGACCTCGTTTAACTGTTGTAGTTAAGGAACCGTGGAAGGCCTCCAACTCCTCACTGCATCTCTTCCCTGCAACCATCGGACACTACTACTCCTGCAAGAATGAAACACTCTACATGGGGAATGGACTGTACCTGGAAGTCACTCAGGACAGGATGCAGGCCTTCAATTTCACCGCCGCCAACGAGTTTGGCAAACGTAAGTGTCTTCATGACGAAACATTCATCAATGACAGCTTCTTATTGATACATGTAGCTGTCTCTTAAATGCACTGTTAGATCCATTCATGTAAGTAAGAAGCACGCTCTACACAATGTGATGGAGGTCACTAATGAATAGCAGTCATTAATTAGAAATAAACCCTGACAGAAGTATTGGTTGGCCGATATGATCGGCCTGATATTGGCCTCTTACAGCTAGACTATACCGTGCCATTATAATCTATATTGGCACCGAGTGAAATTCAGATATATACCTCCATATATTCCATATATACCTAATCTTTACTTTTAAAAAAGAAAGAAAATAATTCTTTAGCCTGATTATCTTTCTTTGAACTCAGAAATCTGATTTTAATCTTAGAATTCTGACTTTAAACTTAAAATTCTGACTTTCAACCTAAAATTCTGACTTAAATCTAAGAATTCTGACTTTAAACTAAAAATTCTGACTTTAACCTTAGAATTCTGACTTTAAACCCGAATTCTTTACATTAATCTTAGAATTCTGACTTTAACCCCCTAACATCACTATCGACATTGGATTCAAAAATCTGCTATCAGTGAGGTCCTAATTATAATTATATACTTGACTCAACTTTTTAATATGAACAATTTCCAGATTTGATCCTCTTGATCACTGACTAAACACAATAAATAGACAAATTGTCTTGAGCAGTAACAGCAGCCATAGCTGAAAGGATCATCAGTGCATCAGCTGCAGTGTGAAACATATTTCAGGACTGGCTCGTGATATCTGAAGTGCAAAACCACCACAGCAGTCAAACAGTATAACCACCATGCACAACGAACGCACTGAGCTGACTGACTGCCCTGCAAAGCACAGAGATTCCTCACTGATATCATAGTACAATGTGATTATGATTTCCTCAAATGACGTGTCAAGTCAGTGCTTTCATAGAATTGGTCTCTGACCAAGTTAGATTAATACAGAAGAACATTAGGGCTGGGCATGAGGGTAATAAAGTCAGAACAACTAGAGTAAAGTCCAGTTGTTGCAAGTAAAGTTAAAATGTCTAAATAAAGTCAAAATGTTGTGGATAAAGTTTAACTTTAAGGACTAGCACTAGGCATAAGAAAAAAAACCCTGACTCATCTCCCAGAATTCTGACTTTTAAATAAGAATTCCAACTTTTAACTCAGAATTCCAACTTTTAACTCAGAATTCCAACTTTTAACTCAGAATTCGACTTAAACTCAGAACTCAAATGCATTTTTCATATGTAGCCTTGATCCTCTTCCGTATAAAGTAGAGTTATAACTCATGGGTAATCATTATTACCGCAATATTCTAAAGATTGCAGGGCCAGGTCATTAATCAGTTTAATCACATGGATGTCAGTTAGATAAAACAGTTGGGCATTAACTGTTGAACGGCGTGTTAACACACTCAGTAAACAGTCATCACGAGTCAAAGGCAGAGCAGGAATAACAGGTTTAACAGTCCCTTCTCACCAGCGGCAGGTCCCTGATGGGATGTTTACATTAGCAATGATTTTGCCTTGAATGTTTTTTTTTTTGTCCTCACCATCTAATTTTTTCACGATGCTGCAATGTTTGACAGCTGTGAAGGTATATGCACAGTTGTTCACCGCACATACTTAAATAATTTATGAGACAACAGTGTAAACAATCACAGAAAATGCTGATCATTGTTTTGTACACAAGTGGACAGGCTGCTTCTTTTGTTGCACGGTTTGTAGGCACTGCAATTTTTATGCGGTCTTGCCCGTGCATGCAGCACGCTGCGTTGTGAAGCAAATGTTGTGATTTGTTGTGCATGCACACTGTTCTGTGCTGATCTAATGCAGATTTGCATTAGCATAATACAAAGAAGACAGTTATGGAAGCCTGTGGCTGCCATTATTAAAAATTATTTAAATTATTTCAAGTAAATTCATAACTGTTAAGATGTCATTTTCCAATTGTGTGTGCATCTATTACACATTTGAAATTATTCTCAATGTTTCTGAATTGATAATTATTTCCAAAATGTAAATTAAAACTCTGTGGGGCAATCATTTAACATGTGCTCAAGATTGAAATTCAGATTCAAATTATTGTCCCACACGCTGAAATTCATGTGTTCCGGTGCTCCAGACAGACACCAGAGATTACAACATAATCATAATAAAACACATTTAAGTGCACTGAGACAAAATAAAACAGTAAAGTCAAATAAAAACAGGAGTATAGATAAGCAGCTCATGATAAGCAGGAGGAGGGGGCGTTCAGATGACCTCATCTCATAAACACCGTAAACACGAGTCTATTTGAACGCGCCATATGTTCAGAACTTTGCCCATAGCAACAGTCTGTTGCTCGTAGTTACATCTCGACAGAAATAACAGACCTTAGAATACTGTAATTGACCAATCAGAATCAAGTATTTAACAGAGCCATGTAATAAAATCACAATAATAATACTAATAATTATAATAATTATAATAATATAATGTTTTAATACTGACAGTCGTAGACTTCCATACATAAAATACATGCAAAGTACCTTTCACATTTCAAATGAAACTAATGAATGATGATTTTATTAATTTAGTGATAAGTTATATTTTAGTTAATTACTGAAGATTTATTTTGAATTTTGTATTTTTTTGTGTTAACAATATCAGATGCAGGAAATGTATTTTTGCATAGGTTTTAGTGATTAAATGTCCATGCCTGACAGGGTGTAAATCTGTTGTGTTTACATGTGTATATATTGTATATTTATGTTTGTGTGTGTGTGGTTTCCAGCTGATTTCTGTCCTGCTGACAAGCCTGACTACAGCGTTGCCATCGCGGTGGGAGTGACGTTGCTGGTGCTCATCATCATCGTGGTGGTGGTCTACCTTTTGGGCCGCAGGAGGAGGACCGACGGCTACCAGTCCCTGTGAGGGACGCCGGGCGGCGGTCGATCAGAGGTCACTCCCGTTATTATACACCAAAGTCAGTGAGGCTAAAGGGCAATTCCACTAAAGACGAACCTGCCATTTTTCTGTCCTTGGTTCACCTTATTTACTGTACTGACAGTGTTTGAAGTACAGATTCTATGTATGGAGGCTGGAGCGTGCCACTGGAAAAACTGGAATAATGATCAAATTAGCACTAAAAATAAATTATTAAAAGATTAACCAATCCCTCTGTTCTGTCTACAAATGTTGAATTAATAATTGAATATTAAAATAAAGTCACAATTTTTTTAAGGCATTTAAATAAAAAAAAATCCCATTTATTGTTTGCTTATCATATTCTGTCTTACAATTCAATAGTTTCTTTGTTAAACATTTTGAGCCGTGATCGATTAAGATTTAACAGAGCTTTAGATTTACTTTAAAGTGACATACTGTTTAAATAATCTTTGGATTAAAGACGTAAGCAGTGTTAAAATTGTTGCTTAAACATCTTTAGAAGCATTTATTAAAGCGCAAAAGAAATTATATAATTTGAAGCTTTATTGGGTTTTACAACAAGAATATCGACAAACAGAACAGAAAAGGCAAAACAAAGCTACAAAGAAAAAAAAATAGAATTGATTGATTCAAATTTTAATTAAAAGTGAAAAAAAATTGTGTGATGGGATTTGATAGGTAGATATTTAAACAAATGGAATAATAAAGTATTAATTTGAAACTCCTTTTTTTTTTTTTTTTTTTTTTTTTTTTTTTTTTTTTTTTTTTTTTTTTTTTTTTTTTTTTGTTTTTTTTTTTTTTTTTTTTCTTT
>JAJHUR010115894.1:0-10020 GCA_027495735.1 Lutjanus campechanus | reverse complement strand
TTCTTTTTTTGTCTAATTATTCCTGTGGCATCTCTGGACTCCATATAAATAAGGTCTGAAAACATTTTTTTTTTTTTTTTTAACGTGAGATATTTTTTATGCCATAGAATTTCACAAAGTTAAAAGAGTCTGACCCCAGAACTGTGTTCTCATCTGTGTGAAATTGCATTTTTACACTGGGACACAAACAATAATGACACATTTGTACACACTGACATCTTCAGAGATAAAACTGACCAAAATGTCTTTTCCCCAGAGACAGCCGGTGTATTAATTGTCAGTTTTGTGACAATGATGGAATTTTATATTCCATTTTAGACCAGAGGCATTCTTCCATACATACATACATTACATTGTATTACAGTGGTCCCTTTTATCAGTCTCACCCCACATCATAATCTCACTGAGCAGTGGAATCACATAAAATGAAGATTTTACCATCTGCGCAACGTAAATCATACACATTTGTCTCAGCAAACACACGACAGTAAGTTCATTTAAAGTTTTCTTTGGGATTATGTGTTGAAATATTTTGTTATTCTTTGTTTTGTTTTGTTTTTTTTGTTTTTTTTATTGAATCAAATCTTGCGTATTCAGTCATGCAGGGATTTTATTTTGAAAAAGAAGGGAAGTTATCCAATCACTCACTTTACAGGTGATTATACAGACGTGTTTGCATTATTAATCAGCTCAAAGGGAAAATTTCAAGAGTTTTTGTAAGGGAATATTTCTGCCTGGTCAACAATAATTGCACTGATTGCTTTTCAAATTGATTACTTTTGTTGTCTTGACGTTATATGTAGCTGATGCTGTGTTTTCATAATGCAGGGATGGACCAGCCACACAGGCCAGTAGAGTCCGATCCCAATTAGGTTTGTAAAGGGTCATACGTGTCAATCTGTGCAATCATATCTCAGGAGTCCGTCTCTCCTCCACCACCAAGTCTACTCTGACACGTTGCACTGCTTTAAAGGGATAGTTCGGATTATTTCAAGTGGGGAAGCAGCAGGAGTACCATTGCACAAAGTGTTTACTATATCAAGAATGTTTTTGCCGCTTTACTTTGCTGTCAGACAGCCTTTTCTGACAGGAAACCGCTGTTAAATAAGCCAAGTATGGCTCTCTCCAAACCAACCAAACTCCACTGACAAAATCAGTAATTTTACTTCACAGAGCACAGGAGTTGCTGGTCTACCGCTGCCTCGATCTGTTTATTTGTGTTACTGTGTGACTTCAGTGCTTTGAAAGGTTAGTTCAGATTCACAGAAGTCACACAATAACGCAAACAAACTAACCAATCGCGGCAGCTGTAGACCAGCATCTCCTGTGTTCTGTGAGGTTAAAATGACTGATTTTGTCAGTGGAGTTTGGTTGGTTTGGAGAGAGTGATATTTGGCTTATAAAACAGTGGTTTCCCATTGGAAAACGCTATCGGACAGCAAGGTAAAGTTGAGAAAATGTTCTACATAAAGCATACACTTAAGATGATACTGATTTTTTTTCTAAGGTGTCTAAGGTACGTTTTGCTGATGACCCTGTCCACAGCAGTACACTATAGATAGGTGGGAAAAATCATTTTATTTGTATGAACTGTAACTTTGAATATTCAGAAAAATAGGGTGGATTTAGCTTTAATAATACCTTATACGCTTGAATTGTGTAATGAAAAGTGTCATGGTGGGTGGAGTAGACTATCTGGATGTGATGCCAGTGTTTGAGCCCAGTCTGTCCCTGTGTAAGTGTCCCTCGTGTGTCTCTGTCCGCTCCTCCAGTAGTGTTTATTCAGAGCACAGTTGTAGATGAACTGGTGGAGGTTGAGACGTGCTGCTCACGGCGGCAGTTCCAGGTTTTGTCCATCAGGTGATGCTGTGAAGTTGTAAAGTGAACAGAGATGAGGGACCTTACTGTCTGTACAGTTATCCAGTGTGTGAGCACTTTTACTTGTTGTTAACACCTTGTGCCAATAAAGACTGATGTATTTCTAAATGTGTGCGTGTTTGATCTGCAGCCTCCAGAGTGGATCCATCATCTGCCTTCAGCTGTCAATCTCAAGATCCATAAATATTTTATATAAGTAACGAGTTCACTGTAACTCTGAAGTATTTCCATTTAACTTAAATTACACTTATATAACCTATACCACTACACTACATTTCACTGGGAATTATTAGTGTCAGTTAGTTGCCATAAGTTTGCAGATTCAGATTTTATTTACAGTACTTATTATATGCTTATATATAGCTTATATACACGCAGTATGGCATAGGTTATCATCATGGATATTTATATATATATATATACGTGTGTGTACTGTACATATAGCAGTGTATCATCATAATAGCCCCACCGGCATACACACGTGCACATACATCAAAAGAATAAGGAATAATCGATTCTTTACAGAGCTTCACTGTCTGAAAAACAGATCAATTAAATTTTTTCCACTCTTAGAACCATTATAACAACCTAGATTTATATACACTCATCCTCACCAAAACAGCCATAATTATTCATTATCACAGAGCTGGAGGAGTCACAGATGTGTGGCCTACTATTTTTAAATGGAGGAAAAAGAAATGTATCTTTTTAAATAGTTTTGTATACAGATTTTTATATAAATTGTGATTTTAGTTAACGTGCAAATCTAATTTTGAGGACCTCAGTCTTGGGGGCTAATAGCCAAGAGTTCTGATTTTTTTTTTTTCCCCAGCATAATTTAGGAGTAAAAATCAAAACCTCCTCAAATCATAGTTTTGTCCTAATTTTCAAGAATGTATGTTTTTTTTCTTTTTCTTTCTTTCTTTCTTTTTTTTATTAAAGTTTTTATCCGTTTTTGAACAGGCTTGGTACACGGCATACATATATAGTTTTTTCTGCATACAGGAATGCAGGGCACATTATGACGATAGACTCCAGCACATAAAGAGAAATTAACAAATAAATAAGTCTAGAAGGAAAAAAAGAAGAAGAAAAAAACAAACAAAACCCATATATTCTCACGGACTTAGACCCACAGTAATAACAGCAAATGCACACTTGGATACGTTTGTTATTTTGGACCGGTTCCCCCAGTAAACACAACACTGGACTTGAAGGGATTTCTGAACCAAACCAACTACTTTAAATCTCTAATACTCTACAGTATTTCAGTTTTACATTTCCAACAGCTATTATTGTTTTACAACTTCATTCTGTAGAGTCATAATGGTGTATGATGATTTCTATGCAACACCTTACATTGTGTGATCTGCCCGCTCGCTTCTGTCACATATTTACCACATCCTGACAACATTTTAGACCATGTGTTACCTTCAGTTTCTTCTCCAGAGTCCTTTTGCCAAATTAGTTTCACATTAACAGACATATCACACAAGAAGGAATTAATTGTTTTATAAATGTATGAAGCCTTGTGGTTTTCCCGTGGTAATTTGAAATAGATTATAATTGTGTTATCAGCAACATTGCAGGACTTTGAGATAATACAACCTCTTATCTGTAAATACTTCCAGAAATCTCCATTTCCTACCAAATTTAATCACTCAACCAGATTACTGTATGACAGAAATAAACCATCCTCAAATAAATCACCATGCCACTGCCTCTAATACACAGCATTTTTCAGATACAGATTGCAGGGTTATACCACAGTGAAGAGTATCTTTGTACATTATGTGTTATTTTGAACATTTAGATGTCCACACATTGGGTGTAGAAGGACTGGATTTGTATATAATAGTATATATAGACCAAATAGAACTGTACTGTGCATATCTAACCCGTCTAAACTAAAAATCTGTATGCAGCCTGAGAGGCAAAACTGAGGGGAAAGGCTTCTTAAAGCGCTGCAGAACGTTCTTATTAACCTCATGCTGTGAGCGCACAGTAATAACTGAAGGCAACTCTTCTTCTTTATGAGGCGCATACAAAAACAACTGACAAGAGTGCTGTACAATCACTCAGCAAAAGCAATAAAAACAACAGTAAAATGAGACTTTAAAACCATAAAAGCAAATCCAACCTGCAGCCTGACGTCCCAGTATACACAGTGTGCAACTGTGCAAAATACATAAAAGTAAAACATTAAAACATCATTCTCGATATCAAAAATGTAACTGTGGACGTCTGAAAACAAAAGCCCGACACACATGAAAGACAAAAATCACGAAGAATAATGATGTAGATAGTTGATATGCTTTACTCGACCAGGAAGAATTGAATTACAGATATCTGCTCTACATACACAGTCCAGCTAATCAATGTGAAACACTACTTTTTAAGGATTTTTAGATCTCTTCTATTTAGTTTTGGCTGGTGCAATCAAATTTATAGATACTTTGAAATACAATTTCTATCTAAGAGAAATGCTGTTATTGATATCTGAAATATAATTGCAGATAAATGTTAGAACAGCTTGGTCATAGTATTGGAGTCCTGGTTGTCATGACCTGAGACTGGGGCAACAGTATATAACTGTGACAGACATTTTGCAACTCGTTGGCCAAATCAGACTCTCCAAAACAAATATTTGTCCCCTGGTGCAGTTGCAGTCATGCTACAGCTGCTTGGCTTAAAAACAAGACTGCAATGTGTCAGCCTGCTGTAGGAGTATTTAAGGCCGTTATAAGAAAAAATATGCATTAATTCTGTTATTACATTATCTGCTTGTTCAGATAAGCTAGGCTAGGGGAGACCAGGGGCAATTGTAACAGTGGGCAATTGTACCGGATCATTTCACCTCAGCAGAGGTTTTCAACGAAAAGTTACTTTTTGGATGTACAGTAGTTTTCATCTGCTGTCTGAAGTTTAGATGACTGCGAAAATAAACTGACATCAGTTTTATCTCTAAGTTCTTGGATAGAAATGTCAACAATCTATGCTAATATAGGTGAATTCTTGTATTAAAGCTACTGCAAGGGCCTTTCATATTTGGAGACCCCTGTGGACAAAAGGGGCAGTGTTTTCACCACCATAACCACCACCTCAAAAGTGTCCTCTTGGTTGCCCCTAGGTTAGACCTTAAATTGGACAAAATGTGATAAAGTGTCCTCTAGAATGCACTTCAATGGATAAAATGAGGTGCCCTCTAGAGTGTCCTTCCAGTTCAAAATTTGGTAAAGTGCCCTTTAGAGGACAAAATGTGATAAAGTGCCCTCTAGTGTACCCTTCCATGTGGACAAAATGTAGTTAAGTGCCCTCTAGAGTGGTCTTCAGTGGAGAAAATGTGATAAAGTGCCCTTCAGAGTGCCCTTCCAAGTGGGCAAAATGTGGTTAAGTGTGCTTTATAGTGCACTTAAGTGGACAAAACTTGACAAGCTGCCCTCTGGAGTGCCCTCAAGTGGACAAAATATGATTAAAGTGCATCATATTTTTCAGCACACTGGTGCCCTAACTCATACAACCCTGATTTTTTTTCGCCTCTGTCCCTCAGGCAGCCTGAGTCTGCCACTGACTATACAGAAACAACCAGTCTTCCCGCTGATGATCTTATTTGATTTGCAGGTCATATAGAGACATCAGTATAAAGACCTGCTGCAAACCCTGTTAGTAACTCCTTCTAAATAGTATATTTTAGTCTTTTCCTTATGAGTAAAAATACACAAAATGCAGTATTAATTAATGAATATATGTGTCTTATATCACAAGATGACTAGTGTATTACAAGTGGGCGATTCTGTGAGTTATTAATGAAAATCTAAAAAATAAATGTTCCACGTGCCCCTGATCTCCCCTACTTTTAGCTGTTCTGTGCTAAATGGTATCAGACTTCTGTAAAACTCTTAATCAGTTTGCTCTCGGCCAATCGTGATGCCCGTTCCAACCAGCTGATGCTGTGACAGAGAACAGAGGAAGTGTGTAGTTGGAGTCGTGTTGCAGGGAAGGGGCGGAGGCGGGACACGATCAACAGAGTCCACTAAGATATTGCAACACTTCCGATCCGCAGCCTGAGACCAACCGATAAAGACGATTAACCAGGGAAGACATCTGCGTGAGGAGTGATATTAGACTGATCGCGACCATGGCAGGTAAACAGACCATCTGTTAAATGCATGATTTCACATGTGGGTTAATAGTGAGGAGGCTGCGTGTGAAGATAGATCCATGTTGTTTGTCCAGAGTGATGAAATCCAGATGTTTTCGGCTCGAGATACTAAAACGCTCTTCATGCGACTGCAGTGCAACAACTTCTCCTTTCCACAGCACTGGAGGAACGTTTCACATCCTGTACAGCAGTAAGAGTACAAACAGCACACTGGGAAAATACTACACCACTGGTTCAAGTCCAGCGTTCAAAACTTTACTGAAGTTAAAGTGTTTATCTGCAAAGTAGGGGAGAGTGGGGGCAATTGGAACATATTTTAGATTTTCCCGCACAACTCACAGTTTTGAAATACACGAGTTATCTTTTGACATATGAAACATATGTGCACTTATTAATGACTAACTGGAGTTGGTTCCCAGATGCTGCACAGCAGCTGCACACTGCTCCAAACACTAGGATGGGTTAAATGCATGGAATACATTTGTCTATATGATCACAATAAAATTGACCTTTACCTTCAAAACTATAATATTAAACTTAATGGAAGAAGTCAGATTGTTACAGTTGCTGCCTTGGTGGAGGATATTGTAACAGGTGTTGGTGGCAATGGCAACACTGAAAAATGTGTCATAATAACAAGGGGTTTAAGATAATAAACAAAATATCAAGTACCAACGCTAGATGGCAGCGTTGTTATCCATCTTCACTCTTGATTCAATAAAAAGTAAACTTTTTCATTAACTTAAATGTTTTTCAAATGGTGACGTGTTCTTCATATGTGACAGTTTTCCAAAAAATAGGTTTAAAAAATAGCAACATATCACCTTGCTGACAGCATCATAAGATATTGAATTGTGACCCCTGTATCGTGATGTGTAGCGTATTACCGGATTCTTGCCAATATCTCAAATAAAAGCACAGAAAAGTAGACGATCCGAAATCCGATCGGCTTCACACTTGACACTGCTCTCCCTTGGGTCCTCAGCAAAATGCCTGCCAAGTCAAGTGAACTGGATGAACGCTTCTCGAGATATACAAAGAAAAGTCGTACACACACGTATACAGACAGACAGACAGACAGACAGAGATCCCTTCCTTTATAGTTAGATGATACTGCTACAGCACCAGCTGTTGGCCAAATGGCACCAAATCTGTCACTGTCACTAAGACATCAACCCCACGGCAACCACATCTGGCATACATGTGTAGCTACATGTCCAGATGTAGTCGCAGTAGCACAAAGTGTTCAGGAGATATGATATGTTTTGTAATATTAGCCCTGCCCACAGCATTTAGTTTGTAGCAAAACTAAATGTAATATCAATCTCTTAAAGTACATTTTTCCAGCTTGGTCCTCAGATGTTTTGTGCCAAATTTGGTGACGATTGCGCAAAATTTGAAAAATCAGATTTGTACAGAACTAAAAATGACGGGAAATTAATTGAGACACAAATGGGATTGGCAAATAGATTTATCTGTGGCCACAGAGCCAAGATTTCTGGTTCAGAAGTTACAGGCCAAAGTGTAAAGTTAGTTGCAAACAAAATTTACACATCTGGAGATACTGTGTAAAATGTTGAGACGCTGTGTAAAATGCAAGTATGAGATCTGTGAGGGCATCATTAATGCTGAAAGGACCGTACAGGTGGAGTGACATGTGCTGCCACCCAGACAACGTCTTTTTCTTTTTGCTTATTTCAGCGAGACAATGCCAAGACACGTGCACGTTTTCCAACATCGTGGCTTTGTAGTAAAAGAGTTCAAGTACTAGACTGACCTGCCGGCAGTCCAGACCTGTCTCCTTTTGAAAATGTGTGGTGCATTATGAGGCACAAAATACAACAACAGAGACCCCGGACTGTTGAGCACCTGAAGTCGTAAATCAAGCAAGAATGAGAAAGAATTTCTCTTTCAAACCTTTAACAGTTAGTATCTTCTGTTCACAAACACTGACTGAGTGTTGTTAAAAGAAAAGGTGATGTATCACAGTGGTAAACACGCTCCCGTCCCAACAGAATGACTGTATATTAACAAAAAGCAATAAAGTTTATCAGTTTAAATATTAAATATCTTGTATTTGTACTGTATACAATTAAATAGAAGTTAAAAAGTTTTTGCAAATTGCAGATTGCATTTTACACAATGTCCCAACTTTTTTGGAATTGGAGTTGCAGTTACTTAAGTTGTCAGACAAATGTAGTGGAGTAGACGTAAAAAGTTACATAAAATGTAAATGTAAAGCACAAGTACCTCAGATTTATAGTTAAGTACAGTATTTGAGTAGATGTACTTAGTTACTTACTTTGCTAGGCAGCTGGATTCGCAAGATCACACGAGAATCCATCTTGCCCGGTTTCAAGTTATCCCTTTGTGTCCGCACCAAAAGTGGTGCAGCCAATCAGCGTCCTAGGAGGGACTACTGGCAGCTATGGGCGTGGTTTTAGGTGTGACGACAGCGAGAGGCATCCATGGAAGTGACTCATCTCAAACAAACAACGGCATCTCCTGAAACGTTTTGCATAGATAGACACATGGTTCATCCAATCGCCTGCCAAATGTTTTCTGAAAGTGCTTGCCCTTTTCCAAACAGTTTGTAAGGATGACTTCCCAGACAGGTTACTTAGTAACACTCCACCACTGCTTTTCCACCGTAGAGCTCCTGATAAATAATCCACACATAAAATATGAGATGAAGATTGATTAGATTGTGTGTTTCAGATGAAGCAGTGATTGTGGAGGAAGGCAACGGCCCAGCTCAGAGCCCTCTGGTGGCTGTGACCTTCCAGAGAAACGTCCACAGGAAAGAGAAGTACCTGGAGGCTGAGCCCAAAGCTCTTGGGGTACAGTGTGTGTCCATGTGTGTGTGTGTGTGTGTTTTGATTAAAACTAAACCTCTCAGGAGTTTTGAGATCTTAATATTCAGTATTTTCTCTCTGCTGTCTCAGATCGCTCAGGTCGGCCTGAGTTCGTATCAGATCATCTGTGTGAGTGTGTTTCTGGCCAGTGACCTGAGCCGTGTTTATACCGACATACCGTTCTTCATTTTATCTCTACTGGTAAGAACATGAACGACTAAAGTATCATACCTCACATCAGCAGTGGGTGGTGTGCACACATGTATATAAATAACTGTATATATTGTTTTATTTTATATTTTATTCTATTCTATTCTGTTACTTATCTGAATATACTCTACTTTCATTTTGTTGTTCAGCACTGTGTTGTATAATGATTGATTGATTATTAAAGGAACAGTTCACCCCAAAATCAACAATACATATTTTTATTCTTGCTTGTAGAGCTATTTATCCATATAGATTTTTTGGTGTGATTTGCAGAGCTTTGGAGATAGAGATGTCTGTCTTCTCGTTTTTAAAAAAATACCAAACCAGCGTCTCTTTCCAAAAATTTTGAATGCAAATATTCTATGGTATCTTTAATCCTTTATTGGGCTTTTCATACTGCACTTAGTTCCAAGTTTTCACACTGGCACAATCAGGCCCTCCGTAGCAGGGTTAGCCCTGAGTATGCGGGGTTATCCCCTGAAAATCAGCTGAACCCAGGGATGAAAAGTGCCAGAGTGAAAAGAAGCTAAAAGATTAATTAATAGTCATGGAACACTCTAGAATGGTCACATCAGTTGTGCTTTTCACACTGCATATCCTTAATCCTGGGCTAAGAGTTAACCGTGGACTAACTTAGACCCTTTTCACACACATATTGTTAAGTCAGGGTTAAGCTAAGCACACGGCTAAATGATTCACACTGCACTTCTACTAGCCCTGGTTTACATGTCTGATGGTACACCAACTAATGTGAACATTTTAGAATGTTCTGTGACTACAGCGTTCCTTTAGCCCCATTTCACGCTGGCACTTTTTAGCCCCGGGTTTAGTCAATTTTCAGGGGATAACCCCACAAACTCAGGGCTAACCCTGCTCTTGAGCAGGGCCAGCAAGCCATTGGCTAAAGTCAGGGCT
>JAJHUR010115893.1:0-19724 GCA_027495735.1 Lutjanus campechanus | reverse complement strand
ATTGAAGCTAAGTGAAAGATTGTTGCATCTCATAAAGACACTCAAGTGTACATTGTTTGCAGGGAACAAGATTAATAAAGATTTGCTAAAATTTGAACATTCACTAACCATTTTGCTGCGGAGTGGGGATGATAACGATTAATCGATGATCAATTAATCTGTCGTTAAGAATTTGATCAATCGAGTAAAATTTAATCAATCTACTATGAAATAAAGATCTGAAATAAAAAAGATTATTTTTATGAGCACAGTCTGGATATTATGTGATGTTTGAGTATTTGTGTTTAATATGTAGGTCTTTACATCTTATGTAATGCTGTCAGAGAATATGCAATATGTTGCTATGAAAATAAACCTTTGATTGGAGGAAAAAATGGGAATGGTATTGTTTGGCATGAGCAAAATTTATTGATCAATAAATTGATCATTAATGTTACTTATGATCAGGTAAAGAAATGCTCATAACTTGCATCTATACTGTGGACAAACTAGGTAATTCTGCGCTCCGCTTGTGATTCTGTGTGAGATGTCGAGCGTTTGACAACCTGGGAATGAGAGAGGGCTCCTCTGGACACATTTATGCTCACCTTCATTACATATCAGCTGTCCATCACATGCATCGGCCTCACCAGCTTTTCAGCTGCCATTTCCAACGTATGCAGTATGTTTGTATGCTCAGTAATATGCGAAATATGTATGAGATCTCTGTAAATCTAGAGAGTACACATTGACTTTGGATTGGTTTATATTATTTTCAGGCTCACGACTGAACTTAAATGCTTATTTTTTTATTATAGCAGTGGCTTTTTTCCCATCAAATCAAAAGAGAAAACAGTGAGACGTTAAAAGGTTTACATGCTGTTTGCTTGACAGCATTTCACTGATGCTGTTTACAAGATCCAAAAACAGGTCAGTGGGTCAAGGGCTCTATTGTAGGAGCACTGTATGTAAATGAAACCAATTTTCAGTACAGTCAGACAGTCTGTGGTAGCAGAAAATTTAAAAATCATTTGCTGTCTGTTTATCTTTGTGGCACGCCTGTTATTGGATTTCCAGCTGGAATAAGAATTCTGTCTTTCTCTGTGTTATGGAAATATTGGCTCTGTATGAGGGCATCCAGTAGTTAATGGTAAATCCCTGACCTTTTCACAGTCTCTTTATCATAGACATGTGTTCAGCATATGAATACAGATTGACTGCCTGCTGCTGCTCTCATTTCTCTCGCCTTTCTATCCAAAAGCCACTGGTGGGATGCACATCTCACACTGGTTTCCATTATCCCTGTAAATGCCAGTGCCAATCTTCTGTTTGGCACCATGGGAAAAGTGGGAAGGAGATCGGGCGGGAGGTCTGGGGGTTGCAGGGCGGGGTGCGGCCAAAAAGAGCCGTCCCATTATTGGGGAGGGATGAAATCATTTCACACAGATGTCAATTTTCTTGCGCTGGCGAGCTACAGACGAGATAAGCCTGTTGAGAAACAACAAGAAAGAAATCTTTTTTGTCCTCCCCCGTGGCCTGACGCCTATTAAGTCGACTTATCTCTGAATAGTGGATATTAAAGAAGTGTGTTGCAGCTGTACAGACATCATTTACTTCCTTCAAAGATCGACCTTTTCTGCTCTATTGATTTGTATCCATCTGCTGAGGAAGTCGCTCAAACAAAATTAAAAACTACAAAGAAGAAAATTGAATTTCTGTATAAAAGTCAGGAGGTCAGTATTGGAATTCTGTGTGAAATTAAACTGTGCAGGGCACGGAGAAGCATTTCTGTAGCCTTGACCATGATTTTATTCGAATTTAGATGAACTAACTGCCTTTGGGTGGCCATGCGTGTAGTTGCAGGTTAATGGAGTGGTAATTTTTGTGTGTGATATGTGTAGCTGAACTACAGCTTTGTATTTGTCCACATGCCATGCTCTTGTAAGAGATATAGTCATCATTTAAAGAGTTTGGAGGTCTTTTTGTTAGCCTTTCTGAATGGACTAGCCAATGTGCTTGTCTGCTCTAACCCACAGTAGCAATCTAGTAAAACTGCCAAGGCCAAGCAGAGTATATCACAGAGCAGAACATGAAGGATGGTAAACCTCCTGGGAGCGCAAGACACATTATTCCACTGCTGACTTTGTAGTCACATCATGTAAATAGCCTAAACCAGCTTTGCTTAATCTGCTATAGGTTTGTAGTGTTTGTTAACAAGTGCATTCGGGGATATATGGTGCAAAGCTCTTTTATAATTAGCTGAAACTCCTAAATTAAAGTTAATATTGGATTTTATTTAAGTAGCTGCCAGAAATGGTGTTTTTTTTTGCCACCGCCTTCTAAAGTTCTTTTCACCAAAATCTACATGTATGACTAGGATTTCCAACTAGAAGACAGATGTGGGCATTTCTTTTTTTGTAAATTGTGTCTGAACAATATGCAGTGATAGACAGTAATGTGTTAAAGTGATGTGATTACTTTTCCTGGTAACAAGTAGTGTCAGGAATGGCTACTTGAATTTCAGTACTAAAAGCCATATCACTCTATGACTCAGACAGTTTGGGGGTCAGGTTGTTCGGTTGGTTTTATTGGGACTTTGATAGATGGTTGATATGAGTTTGTTCTCTCTGCATTCTGTGCACTGCCTGCCACAGTACATGTTAGCCTGAAGATAAAAAGGGGCAGTCAGCCCCTACCAAAGGAGGACTCATGGACCCCTGAGTAACAGAGAAAACATTCCCTGATGACATCAGAACTGCCTCACCTTACAACCTTTGTACAGTACAACCTTCATTCAGGAAACACCTGGTTTTGTTCAGAGTTGGAAATCCAACCTATTCTCATCCCAGGTTGTCAAATACTGGCGCTTCTTTGTCACAGCCCCTTCATGTTTAATATTGATACACAAGGTAGCCTTGAGTGTCTGTATGAGACACTGCTAGAAAGACTTTTAATCTGTGGTTAATGTGAAATGTTATAGTTTGATTAGGTTTAGGCACCAAAACTACTAGGTTTAGGAAAAGATCAAAGTTTGGGTTAAAATAAGTATGTTACATGATGCAAGTTAAGATGCGTGTAAAGTTATGTATCTTAAAAGTTTAGATAATGTTGACTTTTGGTTTCACCTGGGGCATGAGCTGTGGTCTCCTGGGTGAAAGTCCTCTGTTTGGGCCCATCCATTCACCCCACCTCCTCCATACATAGACTTTCTTGCTCTCTATACTACTTCACCTGACGTAGACGGGTTTTAGTTTAGTTTATATGACATTGTCAGAGATAATACAATAAAGTCTAAGACGTATTTCTGTCGTGGTCCCTGTTGTTCCATCAAACTGTCCTCAACACAACAAGATGGAGCCAGCAACACACTGTCCATGACAGGACATGCACGAAGTACAACAATCCACTTACACTTACACTTACAAATACACTTACAATGTGTATTTTCTAAACCCAGTTATAGTTTATTAAAAATGTCCATAACCTTATTCGGAGATGCTGTCTAACAGCCACTATTTGACCCCTCTCTTGAAGGCTTGTGGGTTCTGCATCTCCTTGATTACAAGAGGCAGTTTGTTCCATTCCATCGCTCTAGTTTATATAGAACTAATTTGAGAGCCTGGTGCATTTCATAAAGATTCTCAAGGGTACCTTGAGCGTCTGCATGAGACGTGACAAAAGGTTGGTATTTGATGACCTGGGGATGAGAGTGAGCTGATGAATCACAGATTCACTGAGGCATTGTGTTCAGATGGCCTTTGTTTAGTGAACACTTTGATTAAACTGATTACATTTCTCAAGTAACTTGCCCAACTAGTATGACAGGAAGGTGACATTAGTGGTTGTATCCAAAATTATTCACTACTCCCCACTCAGTATTTAGGGATTTCTATGTAGAGGACTATATTGTGACCTTTCGGACACTCTGCACTGTTCATTATTAATTGCTGCAGTTTTTCTTTCAGCACAATGCATGATGATATATGGTACTTGGTTAGTGATCATCAGTTGTGCACTGCTTTTCACAATGCATTGTGGTATACTTTGAATCCAGTACATATGGTATAATAACTCTAATTATATGTTCAGAGGGCACTACAAAATGGTAAATTCACTATGTAGTGGACTATAGTGACTAATACATGATTTCAGTCATAGCCATAGTTAGTTACTTGTAGTTTTGTGACCATAAAAAACATTTTATTAAAGTATTTGTGAAGGAAAAAGGGTTTTTTTTTCCTTCTAAACACATTATACATGCTAGAATATTGTTACTGGAAACAAGACAGCTATGTGGTGTTTGTGTTAATAACACTTCTTGGGAAACAAAAATAGACTTGAGGAAGAGGTTTTGGTGCAAATATTGGTCATCCCCCAGATAGTTATCTAACACCACCGCCAGGGCAAAGTTAGTCACTCATCCACTTATCCATCTACTTCATGGATTGCCACAGTGTTTTGTACAGACATTCATGGTTCCCAGATGATGTATTTTACTGACTTTAGTGAGCCGGTGACTCCTTCTCTGACACCAAGCAGGCTGAAAATTTTGGCGTGTAATGTCTCAGCAACCATTTGATGATGTGTAATGGAATTTGATGCAAACATTCATGTTCCCCACAGGATGATGTATAGTATATTTTGTATAGTGTATCCAATTTAGCGCTTAATATCATGGAAATGCCTGAAAATGTAAAGTAAAGGAAAAAAGGAGTTTAAAAAAATACCATCCTGTCACCGACCTCTGGCTCTGGTGGCTCAAACATGACAGAGGGTCCATGTTTCAGGTGGTTTTCAGGTTGTAGTGGTTCCGGCATTTCAGAGCAGAGAAAACTGCTCATTTTTTCCTAATTTTTAAGCCTAATTATATATATATTTAGCAATTGTTTTAATCATTCAAATTTGGCTGGGTGGTTAATAACATGTTTCTGTGGTGTGACAAACTCAGACCACACATTTATTGTTGCTTTACAAGATCTTGAAACAAAAAGCCAGCCAACACTACATACTCCTTTATTTGCAGTGAATAGAAACCTGACTCCTCATCAGTATAATAGTAGCATTGCTGCTGGCTGTTTGTAGTATAAGGATGGAGGCGGGCGATGATTAGATGTGTGACATCCCTCCTGGAGTTTCACTCTTGTTGGCACAGTGCCCTCCATCCCTCCTGGCTCTTCTCAGTGGGTGACGGGCGATGTAGGCCAGCGTCAGTACACCCACCCTCCTTCAGCCTCTTCGCTCACCATCGGCCCGGAAAGAACCGTGTCATTCAGTGGCATGTTCATAAATTATGTTGAACACCTGCGCGGAGCTGAGACAATACTGGCTGCCAGTGAGCTAATACTTTATGGCTATGATCACGCTGGCCTCTTTAGAGAGCTGGATGTGGATGAAAATCCCAGCCCAGATGGCTACTTAGCCTTGCAGCGTGTAGCCTTTTGTCTATATTGTTAATTACAAAATCAATTTATGGTTGTTTTTCAGCGCTGACACAGTATGCTACATTAAATGTTACATTAAATGAGCGGTGTGCCTCAGAAATCCTATTCTTCCTGTGGTGTGTCTCCTCATTCCCAGTCAGAGAGGATAATGGCAGCTAGTGAGATCTGTGACTGGCTGCAGCTGTCTCGTGTGTCTGGGGCAGTTTCTTGCTACCTCTATTGATTTGTATTGATCCAGACCCTCTGCCTGCAGCTGTAAGCTAATTCAGCCTGCTGCTTCTTCCGTTGACATTTTCATTGCTGTATCTTCACTTTATTGAGTGAAACCATAAAGCACTGCCTCTGAGTCTGTGCACAATAAATTATTGTATTGTACTGTCGAGTGGAGACACTTGCAGCTCAGCTTTTTTTTTACCCTCATGGCTACTCTCACTGGGAGTTTTATGCAGACAGTCTGGCAAATCACTCCATTTGACCCCAATTTGCATCGCAGCAAGTTTTGTTGAAACTCTTTTTTTTTTCTTTCTATTTTTAAGCCAGTCTGGCAGCAGTCTGTGGGGTCGGGTCGATCCAAAGCTTTCAATGGATTCATTCAGTAGATTACGATGAGAGTTATTATAAACATTCAAGATCAGGAGAGGATGAATCATAAAGAGTTCTTCAACTTGTTCCCATAGGAGAACCCTTTTTGGTTCCTGGTAGAACCATTTATTCCACTTGGAACCCTTTGAGAGAGTTCTATTTAGGACCCAACATAAAAGGTTATCTGTGAAAGTTTTGTCCAGAATACCCTCTGAGAGGTTCTACAAAGAGCCCTTCTATTGTATAATGGTTCCACCCAGAACCCTCTCTGGGTGTTCTATCCAGAACCTTTCAACCTTCTAAAGGTGGTAACAAGATCCCACCCATGGGCATCTACAGAGAACCTATTTATATTTCAACCCCTTATATTTCAAGGGTTTTATCTAGAACCCTAGATAAGCCCAACCAAGTTGTTCTAATGAGAACCCTTTCGTATCCAAAGGGTTGTATCTAGAACATACTCAGGGGGTTCTACTGAGAACCCTTTTATATTCAAAGGGTTTTTTGTACCCACTCAGAGGGTACAAAAAAACCCTGACGAACCCTTGACAAAAGATGTTCTTCAAGGATTTCAGCAATCTTTGAAGAATTTTTTCTTCCAAAAGGGGTTCTCAATGGACCCTGTAGTCTTACAAAGAACCCTTAACAAACCCTTTCTTGAGAAGCAAATGGTTCTGAGTAGGACCTCAGCCTTTTGGGAAGAACTCTTTTCAAAACCTTATTTCTGAGAGCGTGCGATGATTAACAGAGGACTGTTACCGGTCCAGATTTGAAAAGTCACATCACATGTCTCGATTCTCTGATTGGTTGTAGGTCCATCCAGTTGCATCCAAACATCTGTCGAGTGCAACGCCTCAGGCTCTCAAAACTCAGATCAAACTGTCGAACTGTCGAATATGCATGACATATGAATCAAGGTGCTGTTACTAAATTGCCTATTGCTCGCCTCAAATGTTATCAGAAACATATTTGACCCGCAAAGCACTCTGCTTTGAAGCCTCTGTCGCTCCGACTGGTTATAGGTCTATCCAATAGTGCCCAGACTCACTTTGGTCGGTGTTAATAACGCTCCATGGAAATCAAAATTGGACTAAGAGGTTCTAGTGTTGCTAAGGTGCTTCTAAGGATAGTACAGATTGGTCACCCTCCAAATAGTTATCTAGCACCACCACCAGGTCAGGTTTGGTCTCAACAATTATTTGATAACTTGTCATGGAATTTGGTACAGACATTCACGTTCCACACAGGCTGATGCGTAGCGCAGTATCTTTAGTATATTCAATTTAATGCTTAATATTATGGAAGTGCCTGAAAATTTAAAGTTTGTGTGAATGAGAAAAGGAGTTTTTCTTCAAAACACATCAGAAAATAGTTGCTGCAAACATGTGAAAAGCCTGAGAACTATGTAGTACTGGATTGTGGAGTAAGCCATTTCTATGTTCGCTCAGTGATGTGCCAAAGCCATGGTCTCTTTACACCATATGAGCCCCATAAACGGACACACAAATGTCACCGTCTGCTCCTCCCCTCACCCTCTCTAACAGTCAGTTACCTTCAGTGACTCTCTTAGTTCAAATCAGCCAAGCGGTCCATGTTTCAGGTGGTTTTCAGGTTGTGGTGGTGTTTGACACTGAGACAGTGGAGCGGACACGCCCTCAGCTTTCAAATTTGGTTTGGGTGGTTGATAACACGTTTCTGTAGTGTGACAAACTCAGAACACACTTATTGTTAATTTGCATGAACAGATATGGACCAATATTTAAGGTAATCAAACCCAAATTTAAGAGAGCAAGACAGCTACTGCTTCCATGGATATTGAAGTTTGTACATACACACTCTATATGCACTTCTGCAGTGCATGATGGTAAACCCTGGAGTCAGTTCACCACAGCCTGTGGTGTTTTCTCTGCAGGGCCTGGTTGCTGATGGGAAGAAATGACCCACTTCTCTCACTGCACTGTGATTAAAATGTCTTTGATCAGCCTGGGTTTCCCCTCGGATAGACTCCAACATCATCATGAAGAGGCTCCGTAGGACTAAAACAGTGCAGCAACGCTCACTGTGTTTTTACCAAGAGGGCATAGGCAGGAAGTACCTACTTGTGGATGATTTAGGGGCAAATTTGGAATTTGAAAACATCAAACTTCTCAACTGAGCTTCATTTTTATTCAGATTTAGTTGTGCTGCATTTTTGATCTCATTGCTACAGTGTTTTATTTTAATACTTTTTCCCTTTTGCATTGACGATCTGAGTCACTGATTTTCACATATTTTTCCCTACATTTCATGTCAAAACAAAAGCATGGGGAAGGAATGAGGCATCTGTTTCTCTGGATTTTCTCTTGAAGTTTGTTTCATGTCAACTGCTTTATTCTATGGAGAATGTGGAGAATGTTTGGAATAATTATTTCTTGATCACGATATAACAGCTGTGTTTTCTTGTGATCATAAAGTACTTATTTCATGATCAGGGAAGCAAACGGCCAAAAGGAAACTGGAAAGCAAAAGATATTCAATCTGTTATCATTAAGAAAATTTTAAAAAAAAACAAATTAAAAAATGAATAACTTAACATTTGTTATTTGTTTTATCAAGCAATTTTTTTACTCTGAAGAAAAATACATATTATACCCATTATACTGGAAGAGTTTTCTTTTGATAGATCAAGCAGATTGTAGACTGATATTTTACAGGTGCAAGTGTAAACCATAGTCATC
Source organism: Lutjanus campechanus (assembly GCA_027495735.1). Classification (NCBI taxonomy): domain Eukaryota; kingdom Metazoa; phylum Chordata; class Actinopteri; order Lutjaniformes; family Lutjanidae; genus Lutjanus; species Lutjanus campechanus. The sequence continues at coordinate 11,005 of JAJHUR010115893.1, read as the reverse complement.
ACCAATTTTAATTTAGCCATTGATTGTAAAAAAAAAGAAAAAGAAAATTTAAAATGAATAACAATCACAGAATATTCATTATAATTCACATTTATATATTTTACTGCTAAAAATAGCGGTTAAGAAAAACCACTGTTCTTAACTAGCTTAAAATCCCACTGAAATATAAATGAACTTTTCTAAAAATCTCTGATCTTGCTGCTAGAAGCCTCATTACCGTGTTTGAGTGATGCTTTGCCAAGTCTCGACCTGAAGGTTCCCTGCATTGTAGCACCAGACGAGGCTAATGATATGCAAGGCCGCGCCATCCCTCACATCAGCTAATTTTTATGTTGCAGCTGTATCGATCGAATCTTCAGCTGCTTTGGCTTTTCATCTGCTGCGCCCCTAACAGCCATTTTATCCTGAAAGTCAATGTTTACTTAGACCTACAGTATAATTGCGTTCTCATAAATCCAGTGGAAGTGCAATCACAGTATTGAAAGAGTGATTTAACAGTCGGCCTAAGTGTGTATTTGTCAGGACATTATTATTACAAGCGGAAGCACTTAGATTTCAAATACACATTGTGGAAGAGCAGTGGTGTGGTCTTTAGAAGCACTTTAAAACCATTAATAATATAAATTTTCTGTTAAAAAACTAAGTCTTGTTTTTGTGATCAGCTTGGACTGACTGGGTATAGAATGATCTCCAGTGGAATCGTTTGTAAAAGCCCGACCATGAAACATCGATATCATTTATATTTTCTTTATATTCACTTTCAATAGCCTTTTTGATGAAAGACAGAGAAAAATATGCCCTTTTAAAATGAACCAAGTGTGGCCATGGTCTTCTATTCATACAGTACAGCCAGAGCAGCTCTTCTGCTGAAGGGCTGTCAGTAGTAGCTGTTAAAGCATAATTGTGATGTATCATATCTTAGGTCTTACTCTTGTTGGTTACTGTTTATGATACCATTGCATTCAACAAAAGAATTGCTTAGGTCTGGGTACATGGGGGCATATCTACAGCATGATCTGATACGGCAATGAACTATTTAGAGGTAAAACTGAAAGTGACTCCACCTAAAATGTTAATATACTCCCTTACAGCTCAGTCAACTGTATACGCACAACACTGCTATTTACTATAGGTCGAGGTTGAACCATGCCGTCAGTCTGAAACTGAGATGGAAGTTTACAACAGAGTGGGTAATAAATTTACTCTTCACATTCATGTCCTCATATGAATAGGCTAACCCAGAGGTTTGTTGTCTAATTGTTTGACTGTTAATTTTTGTTCATTTGCTGTGTTCTGCTATGGTGCTATTTCATGGTTTTAATAAGGGTTGTTCCAATACCAATACCAGAATCGGAAAATGCCTCCAATACTGCCTAAAATGCAGCATTGGGTATCAGCAAGTACATGAGTCTGTGCAGTGATCCAATGTCATGTAATGTATTAACACCAAAAAAACCTGCTACTTCCCAGCAGCAGTGTCCGAGTTGCAGATGTCTTTGCGGAGTTAAGGCAATTGCTGCAAATCTGACCAATTTGCTCACTGACTGACTGATTAACAGTATTGCCAGTGTCTGTGTTGTACATAATTTCTGTTATTGAACTCCAAATACAGATGCCTTTTTTTCAATCTTTATTTCCTGCTTTGGTTTGTGTGTGTTGCGGGGATCCGTGGGAGCTTTATGCTGGAGCTGGACTTTTCAAAATGTAGTTTTCATTATTTTGTCATTGTGAACTGGACTGGGCTGAACTGTTTTAGGGTGGTGGGGAAAGCAAAATGGTCAATAAGCAAAGGACAGGTGTCAGGGAGGAAAAAGGGGTATTGGAAAATCTTTAAAAAAAAATGAAGACCTCTATTATATCCCTAAACAGAAACCATAGTTCTATTTTCAGTCTCATTATGACCTTTCCTTGACCTCTCTGTTGTCTTACTCTTGCAGGTCCATGGGGTCGTTGCATGGGCAGTGAGTGTGGACCCGGCGGCAGCCAGAGCAGGGCGGTATGGTGCGCCCATTCTGAAGGCTGGACCACCCTTCACACCAATTGCGACCAGTCAGAACGGCCGAACAACCAGCAGAGCTGCTTCAGAGTTTGTGACTGGCACAAAGATCTGTACGACTGGCAGCTGGGTGCCTGGAACCAGTGTGTCCCAGTGTCAATGCGCAGTGCCGGGGTGCAGCGCCCTGCTGTGTGTACCCGGGGTGAGGAGGGTATCCAGACACGTGAGGTGGGCTGCGTCCAGAAAGCGGATGGCGAGCCCGCAGAGGACGCAATCTGTGAATACTTTGAGCCTAAACCACGTCTAGAGCAGGCCTGTCTTATCCCCTGTCCACGGGACTGTGTGGTGTCTGAATTCACCCCCTGGACTTCCTGTTCTAAAACCTGTGGGATGGGTTTACAGAACCGGATCCGCTTCGTTCTGGCACCTCCACTGTTTGGTGGAGCGGCCTGTCCAAACCTAACAGAGTTTCAGACATGCCAGCCAGGGGCCTGTGAGGGAGAGGAGAGCCTCTACAGTCTCAGGGTGGGACCCTGGGGGCCTTGCTCTGTCCCGATGCCAAGGCAAGCCAGACAAGCTGAAAAGCCAGCCAGAGAGAGCGAAAAATCATCCAAGGAAAGTGACAAACTTTCCAAAGAGGGCGACATACAGTCCAGAGAGGGCGAAAAAACCTCCCAGGCAGGTGACAAACAAACTGCAGAGAGAGCCAAACAGCCGAGTGAGGATGACAAACAGTCAAAGAGGGGAGACAAACAGAGCAGAGAGGGGGACAAACAGCACAAAGAAGGAGAAAAAAGGTCCAAAGAGGATAAACTGACCAAAGATGGCGAAAAACCATCCAGAGCCAACAGAAAACTGGGCAGGGCCCACAGGAAACCAGACAGGCCGTCCCGACAGGCAGACAGGCCCAAACGAGAGAAAAAGGCCAAAAACAAAGAGAAAAGAGAGAAAAAGAGAGAGAAAGTCCGAGAGAGGTTAAGGGAGAGGGGGAAGGTGAAGGATCCTGAGACCAGAGAACTCATCAAGAAGAAGAGGAACAGGAACCGTCAGAACCGTCCAGGTGGAAAGTTCTGGGATCTGCAGGTCGGCTACCAGACCAGAGAAGTGACCTGTGTGCATAAGAATGGGAACGTTGAGGCTCTCAGGTAAGAACGACTCACATCCCTCACAATTCTTATATTCCAAGGGTTTCATGTAAAATCCACCAAATGGTACTACAGAGAACTTATTTATATTCCAGTGGTTTCAATGTAAAACCCACCTAAGGGGTAGACCAAGAACCCTTTCATATTCCAAGGGTTTCATGTAGAACCCACCCAGAGCATCTAAAAATATATTTAAGGGTTTCAACTATAATCCTGATGTTTTCCAAGGATTCTACAAAGAAGTAAATTGTATTCTACGGATTAGGCAAATTTTATCTGTGGTACAATTACCAGAGCTGAAACTGAGAAAACATCTTACAATCATACTTTCAACAATCCTCCAGGAACTCTTTCTTCCTGAAATGATTATTTGGATGAAAATGGTCCTCACCAGAACCCCTAGTCTTACAAAGAACCCTTGATGAACCCTTTCTTCGAGAAGAGTTCTTCAGAAGCAAATAGTTCTGGGTAGAACTTTAGCCCTTCAGGAAGAACCTTTATTTCTAAGAGTGTAAGATTAGGATTAGGCAAAGGTAAATTTTAAGGTTAGGGTTGTGGTGCGGTGATTTTAAACGGTTAGGGTTAGATGCCCAGGTCAGAGTTAAGACCTGGATATACTCCCAAACAGAAGCCTACATAGACAGCTGTGGACACCACAATGGTGCAGTGGTTCTGTTTATACAGCTCTCTGGAGTTTGCTTGGAAAATGTGTTTTGCACATGTGCAGACAGTATCCTGCAGCTTGTTGTAGCGTCGTGGCCTTGCAGTCTATGCAGTCATAACATGTTGAAAGTACTGTCCAAACAGAGTCTACATGAACACTCTATGACAACAAAATGTACATGAATCCTTGTGTACTCACAGAACTTGTAGGGTTAGGGTCTTTTATTCCACAAACAGGGTTATAGAAAGAAAGTGACGGAAGATAGCTCTCTGTCTGGATCTACTCACTGTGATATCCCAGAATCCCACAGCGTACCACTCTGTGGCATGGTCTGAAATCCAGCACAATGCCCCTGAACTTGTACTTGCATGATGAAGTAATCATCCACTGTGTGTATTTACTGTGTGCCAGGATAAATACAACTGAATTGTGTCCTCTAATAAAAAGTTTAAACAGGTTTTCATCCTGTTTAGCATCAGGTCAAACTGAAAGGTGACAAATCACAAGAAAATACCAACAAATCCTTCAAATTCAACAAGATACATAGTTTGTCCATGGCCTCTAGAGCAACACATAATACATTTTGATCAGACGGCAGGACAGCATCATTTGTCTGTGCCCTACTAATCTGTTACAGTCACTGTTGAGAAATGAATTAGTTTTACAATGTGAGGTTGTGTTAGGTTCAAACAGATTTAGTTGTTTTGGGGCACTGAATGAAACAACTGGTGCTGTCGTCTTCAGACAATATCTGAAATACACAATCTGTTGTGATTTCACTCTGTCCGTGTTGAGTTATTGTAGTATTCATACAAAAATCAAATATTTCTCACATAGGTCATTGCTCAGTCAGAAGTCAGGTTAATGTAAAGGCTGATATTGTGCAATTTACAACAACAGACTGTCCTATCATAACATTTGCAAATGCAGTATAGAATATAAAGCCCTCATGCCTTTAATGCCTTTGGGTATCACTTCATAAAGTGTTTACAAAGTGAATACAATTAAGTTGTCTTCGGGGGATGGTAGCCTGTTTCTATCTGGGGAAAGTGGCTATTCAAAGCAAAAAGAACAGTTTTAAGTCAGAACTGAACAGCTGATGTGATCAAAAAGAAGTACAACACTTTCTCGAGTCCAAGAATGCACAATTTATTCAAATCTTAGGTTTAGTAAACAAAAATACTTCAGTAGGTTTAGGAAAAGATCATGATTTGGGTGAAAATAAGTATGTTTCTTCCATAAATTCCTGCACATAATGTAATGTCAGTAAGTACGAAATGTAACATAACAACATAACATAACGTAACGTAACATAACGTAACATAACTAGGGGTGGAGGAAATAATCGATTCTTAGATCCATCGTGATTCTCCTTAACCATGAGTCAATGCAGAAAAATCAATAATCAGAAATTTAAAACACAATTCTCAACATTATGATCACTTATAACAATTTTGTAAGACAGGCTGTATGTTCCTCCTGGCTGAACCACCTGGATGGTGAAATGTAGCAGATGTAAACATGTGTGTTGTATTTAAGTTCTACTTTTTGAGTTTTGGTGAGGATGGCTGAATGTGAGCAACTGCAGATAGATACAGTACAATCCAACAGGCACCCCCTGGCTTAAAGCGATATTCCACTCTTAGATAATCATCCACTCAGTATGTACTCACCACTATGCCGATGTGAGGATGGGTGAAGGTCTTCAGTTCACAAAACAATCCTGGAGTTTCAGCAGAAAACAGGGTTGCAGCCAGATCCAGTACAATTGCAGTGAATGGTGACCCAGTTTAAAACGTTAAAAAAAGAACACAAAACAAACACAAAATGTCTCCATTCTGCTTGTGTGGTGTAATCCAAATTTAAAATTAACCACAAAAGATGCCATTTACACCATGTTTTTAGCTGAAATGTCAACTGTAGCCTCCCAGGTAGCATGTGAACACGACATCGAGGTATCGCGAGACTTTGTATATCTCTTAATGGACGCATGTGTGAAAATAACACGACGCCATGTTTACATCCTACCGGCTACATGCTACAGTTGACATTTCGGCTAAAAACATGATGTAAATGGCGTCTTTTGCGGTTAAATTTTAATGTCGCAGCTCACAGACACTTGGATTACACCACACAAGCAGGATGGAGACATTTTGTGTTTGTTTTGTGTTCTTTTTTTAACGTTTTAAACTGGGTCACCATTCACTGCAACTGTACTGGATTTGGCTGCAACCCTGTTTTCTGCTGAAACTCCAGGATTGTTTAGTGAACTGAAGATCTTCACCATCCTCAGATTGGCATGGGGGTGAGTACATACTGAGTGGATGATTATCTAAGAGTGGAATATCGCTTTAAAAGTGTAATATTTCAGTGGGTCAATAATTGTTTCATAAGTGCCGTGTGAAGTGCCAAAAGATTCCCACCCCTGAACACAATGTGCAACGCAATGCAACGCAACATTTTAAAAAGGAGCCAGTTTTGGTCTCATGGGAGTTGAACAGTGGTCACATGGGTGACCTTCCTTTATTTGCTCATCCATCCATCTATATATCCATCAGCCTTAACACCTCCAGACACAGATTTCCTCACTCTTTATACTGCGTAAGTCACATGACTTTGATAGTACATCTAAACATAATGCTACAGGGGCGCCTTCACACATGACGCACCACAGAGTGTCATAGTTTGAAGCAAGGGGTCACTGACCAAGTTGCTGTGTATTGGTGTGTTAGGAGTGAGAACAGGCTGGTTATTCACAGATTTTAACAATGAACATTAAAACCATTGTCATTAAACCTCTGTAGCAAAATAGTCATGTATACATTTAAAAAATACTTAAACAACTTACTATTTTTCTCTTTTACAATTTCTTTGTGCAGCATTATCGCTACATTTCTTGCATGAAAATGATCCCTTTGGTTGCGTTTTATTGGCCGTTGAAGAACTGTGTTGTTTAGTTTGTTGACATATTTCCACAGGAGGCTTGTGACTTGTTTGTTGTGCACTGTCAGAGTGCTGCATCTTCCAACTCAATGCACAGTCTGTGGCACTCAGTAGCTTCAAGTGTCAGTGCTCATAACACTCAGCCTTACTGTATGAGCTGTGAAACCCTGTAAGCCTTCAGTTTTATCTCTGTTTTCTGTCTTGAATCTAATAATTAGTCAAAGCTAATTATGATTATTCACTATGTAGGCTTGAGTTTAATTAGTGGTGTGTGTCTTTGGGTCTTTAATTGTCCTAACATAATTTAGACTTATATATACAGTGATTTATAATGCCACAATGTAATTATGACAAAGGTCGTGATGAAAATTCCTGTCAGTTTCAATTAGTCAGTGTTGAACATCATTTTGTCCATTCCACTTCCTCGGCTCCTCCCAGCTCGATAACACTGGACGCATTCTTCAAAGCTCCGCTGTGAGATCCATGCTAAGACGTACAGCTTCTATACATGTTTTTTCTGCAGCGAGGTCAATGTCCATGTGGTGTCTGAGAGCCACGCTCTTTGTTGCGAGATGAATGCCCTCATTCTGTCTCACTCTGCTTGCTCGGCTCTAATAGAGGCCAGTGAGCAGCTTCCATTACATCCTGAGAAAATCAAGGCTCTTGTGATACATTTGCTTTTAATGCCCGAGAGAAGGTCAGAATTCATAAATCATTCAAACTTCAAGCAAATGCCACTCGTCATATCCCGGCACTCAAGTAGAATATTATATTTGCATAGTACACACTAAAATTGAGATCTGTTCTGGAGTATTTATCCAAAACAGACCCACATATCCATACCAGTGTTTCAGCACAGATGGCTGGAAGCTTCAGAGAGGATTAATTGATAGTGATGACCGTATTAATGTTGGCCAGAGCTCAGGATCAAGTTTATTTACAGTTGGAGCCGTCACTATGGGAATTTCTAATTTTATCTGGTGGCTAAAACTGCTAATTATCCCCGCGGGTCCAGGCTTTAAAATGATGAAGAACTGCAAATTCCACTGTGCCTTTATCAAGTGTTTTATAAAGAAAGACATATTTTAATTGTCAGAAAGATTGTTTAACTTCCTCCACTTCCCCCTCCCTACCATCGACTCATTTTTGTCATTTGGGATCAAAAGCTTTCGACATTTGGAGATTTCAGTAAGAAGTGCATTTTTTGATGATTGGATGGCGGACACTTCTGTTCTGGTGATTGCTCAGTGACCTCCTTATTGTCAATACATGTAGGGAAGCCACTGATCCTCTGAATAGTCCAGGTTTCTGGTTTGCGTCTCATGAGGCTGTGATTATCCTAGAAGTCAGTAAAGGTCATTTTTTACAGTGAGGTCAAGTTTCAGCTTTCCCGCCATACCCAATTTATAATTTAATCCAATACTGTTTAGTGGTCCCAGTATGCAGGAATTTTCAAATAGAATAGGTGAAAATAACACATTTATAGTACATGGTTTTGCCCAAAAATGAATGGAATTAGAATGAAGTGGGTATGTGTGTAAGGGGAAACTCCTGGGTACCCATAGGACCCATTTCCATTCACATATCTTGAGGTGAGAGGTCAAAAGACCCCTTTGAAAATGGTTATGCCAAGTTTTTCCCTCGCCAAAATTTAGCCTAACTGTGGAGTGTTATTTAGCCAACTTTCTGACAAGTTAGCATGGTGTGTTTGGTACCAATGGATGCTTTAGGTCTTCTAGTTTCATATTTATTTGCCATTATTTCGCTTTAAAACTGAGTCCTCTACAGTCTCTGAAAGACAATAATGTTGGCCATTGACATCCACACGGAGTTGAAGAGGTTAATGTATTTGCATTAGAAAAAGGTTAATGTTTGGACTCTATTATTAAGATTTTCATGCAAGTGTTAATATTTGAATACCAAATTATTTTGGTTACCCAAAAAAACAGAAGTTAAACAAGCTATCAAGTTAAGAGAATTGAAGTTGTTAAGACAAGTATTTCAATGCATGATTTTGAAAGTCTGATAACACTGTTTCTAAGTGATAGAAAAGTTAGTTTTGTTGTGCTAACAGCATTTATTCAGCACTAGTGGAGAACAAAATATCCTGCCAAAACTGATCAAATTGACAAGCAGTCAAAATGTGTATTGTGGCCATGTGAATTATGAGTTTTGTTCAGCAGAGGCGGATGTTGCGGGACATTGTTATAACATTGCATTAACTGTGGCTGGATTGATTAGCCATGGGAGCTCCGGGACAAACATAACATGTTGGACCCTGTTAACCTTCCATTCCTCCCACTTTTTGGGGGGTGATGACGCCATTGCAAATGCGATGACGATTGGCTGGGTGGGCGGATCATGCCCTGCTCACGCTGTCTCACTGCACGCTCTGACTGCCAAACACAACAAGACAGCGACAATGGCGTCGAGCCAGGGACGTTCAAAGGTAGCGTTCTCAAACTGGATGTACCGGCATTACTTCTCGCTCATTGAAGTTAAAGTCAAGAATGTTTATGTAACATGCACGCTATGTAATAACGTATAGAACATGAAAAATAACGTCACAGTTACTTTGCTGAGTAACTAATTACTCTTACAATGAGGTAACTGAGTTACTAACTCAATTACTTCTTGGGAGAAGTAATTTGTAACTGTAACTAATTACTTTTTTAAAGTAAGATGACCAACACTGGCAGTCAGTGGCCCTACACTTCAAACTATGAGGCTGTACTTACAGTTTTACACATGCAAGGCTCAGTGGTCATGTTACAATAATAAATATGCAACATCCATGTAGACTTTAAAAATAAAGGAACAAAAACTACTTGTGTGGGTTTAGGAAGATTTTGTGGTTTGGGTTGAAATAACCATGTTACTTACCTAAGTTCCCATACCTAATGTAACCTACATAAGTATGTAATGTGATGTGACATAATGCAACACAATGCAGTGCAATGCAACTTAACTTACTGTACCATAACGTAGCCAAACCTAACCTAACCTAATGTAACATAACGCAACCTAACCTAATGTAACCTAAAATAACCTAATCTAAATTTACGTAACCTAACTTAACCTAACATAATCTAATGTAATCTAACCTAATGTAAACTAACTTAATGTAACATAGGAATACTGAGTAAACGGACTGGACATGCACAGATGTCTTAGAGAGAAAAAAAATTAGAAATGTTGGCTTTGCACATTAAAATTGTCATGAAATAACTGAAACAAACATGAATGAATTTTTTCCCTTGCTACATTTAAAAATTATGAAATGAAATGAAAATGATCTTTTCTTGGTGCATTTTATTGCCTGCTGAAAAGCTGTGTTGTTTGTGTCTGAGTTGTTGACATATATTTTACAGGGATGCTTGTGGCTTGTTTGTTGTACACTGTCAGAATGCTGCATCTTCCAGCTCAATGCACAGTCTGTGGCACTTACTGTAGTAGCTGGAAGTCTCAGCGCTCATGACATGAGACGCATGGTGTTTTAGGTCCAGGCGGCATCTCTATGAACATATATCTGTATATGAATGCAGATAAATAAAAAAAAGCTAAATTGTTGACAGATGATAGCTGATTGGTTCCACGACTGCTTTTTGGCCAGTGCGTTCTGCCTCCTGTGCTCTCCATACAGACTCTAATCCCACCGGCAACAATTGTTGCCGGTCATTTTCTTTTACTTCTGGAAGCTCTAAAAGCATTGTTTTGGCTTTGGGCAGCTAATGCAAGTTTTGAAATAAAAGAATAGGTTGTCTCCTCTAAATTGTATCAATGTCATGTAAGTAGTGTGAATAGTCACATGACTAGGCCTCTTTACTTCCTGCCTGCACCTCTGGAAGGAGATGTCTGCCTCAAACTTGTAAAAGAGGAAGTCAGTAAAATACCTTAATTACTAGATATAACTGAAATATTTTGTACATATATTCTTTAAAGGGTCTACTACTGATATATAATGAGAAATATATGCCTACATGCATCTTTTGATCATAAGATGAGTAAATGTGAGCACGGCAACAATTGTTGCCGCTAGCATAACACATGGTCATAGTGTTATGCTAGGTGTCAATGGTTTTGGCTGTTTATTCTCTGTTTTTCCTACAAAACAGAGGTTTTGGATCTTTTAGAATTAAAAGAACCCCAAAGTGATGAGAAGTGTGATGTACCAGTCCACATTGAGTGCTTCGACATTTTTCATGGAGAGTGAAATCTAACCAATAAGCCTTTTAGCTGTTTTATAAGACCGTGAAA
>JAJHUR010115892.1:0-13364 GCA_027495735.1 Lutjanus campechanus | reverse complement strand
CCCTCTTAACGTGGAAAAAATGTCACTGAAAAGTACGTGTGCTTGCATGTTTTGTAGTTAATAGGCTGAGGTTGATCATTTTGAAGTTCTTGTATTTTTCTTTATTTGTTGGCGGGGTTCCGGGAATAAAAATGTTTCTTGGTTCCAAATTTTTGGCCTGTCTTGTAGAAAAATTCTCAAAGCATATACATATGTAAGTAAAAGGCCAACCTCATCATCTTCCACTGGGTGTCATCGTCGGGCAGCTGACAGCTCAAATTGAAGGTCTCACCGTGGACAAACTGGTTCCTGTTGTGGCTGGTGAGATCTATGGAGACTCTCGGAGAAGCATCTGTGTTGGAAGTTATAAAATTAATTCATTAAACGATGCAACAAGAATTAAGTTTATTCTTTCTTTAAAATTATATAAGTGTTTGTTACTAACCAGCCACCCAGATTATACGGTGCCAATCAAGCACTAAAACATCGGGTAAGCTTCCATCATCGTCACAGCTGTAAACACCCTGGTGCTCATGGGTAACGGGGCCCAGCACATAGGAGATGCTTTTAGATGCTCGCTGACTCACCAGGACCTGTGAGAAGAGAGTAGACCACACATTAGCTCCCTAACTGAGTGTTCACTAACATTTAAAAAATAGACTAGGTCTAAGTCCTGCCACTAGGGGGCTCTCACATTAAAGTTGAGCTGAAATGAAAAATACCCTTTTACATCACATCCCCAGTTATATTGTGCACTTATTTAACAATATACGCCAAAAAAATTATTACATTTTTATTCTATTTTAAAATCATGGAAAAATTGTTTTTGTCTTTCCATAAAACAGAATCTGACGGGCGCTTACTTTAGCTAGAAATAACCAATTTCAACTTCCAGTTTTCATCCACCTGCAGAGCACTGAGCGATTCATTAGTTAGCTTGGTAGCAACAGTATGCTATGTCAGTGTGTCTTCCAAGATGTTCACGACCCCAAATCTTGTTCTGTTAGCTCGAAATTCTTCAAAAAATCTTGTGAAAGCACCACTACCCCCCAAAAAAGACTTACGGGTATTTGATAAGTTATTTGTTACTTCCCGTATTACCTGAGAGTGAAGTGGAAATATTAAAAAGTCAGTTGGTGACTTTGTTTTCAACCAACTCATGGAGCTGACATCAGCTTAAGTAGCTAGCTGGCTACAGCAGATAACATCAGCCAGCGACAGTCATCAGCTCACCAAATCGGTGGGTACCAGCCAGAAATGTGAAGCTGCTTTTGTGTACGTCTGTCTGAAGAGAAGGACTCATTGTTTTAAAAATTACTAAGAATACAAGAAACCAAGGAGCTAAAGGAACTAAGGAACCTAAAAAATGTAACTGAATTGGAGAATACTTGTTCTGAATGTTGATGCCCCAAACCTTCTTGATCTTCTCTCCAGGGCCTATCGTGGTCCAGGTCAGTTGCAGGTCCACCTTGTCACTGTTGTTCTGTGGGTCATTGCCTGCGGTACAGTTGATCTCTACAGTGTCGCCCACACTGAGGTACCAGGCCGGAGAAACCACAAAGTATGTTCCGATGACTCCAGAGTAGTTCCTCTTGGGGATGATCCCCCGACGCTGTACATCTGGTGACAGACAGAGAAGAAAGACCATAGTTTTACCAGGTTCTGCCTCTCTGGACATAAGATAAAGACTGAAAAAGTATTAGAAGTAAACAGCTTCACAAAAGTCCATCCATCCATCTTCAGTTCCAGCAGGGGACCCCAGACAGCCGTTTCCCCGGCCACATTAACCATCTCTGACTGGTGGATCCTGAGGCGTTCCCAGGTCAGGGTGGAGATATAGTCTCTCCACATGCATTATTTTAATAATCAAAATTCAAACTAATTATATATTTTATTCCATTCTTTGTAAACAATACAACATCACGGCAGCAACATGTCACGTCATTTTTCTTTTATAAACTGTTAAGTTCTGCAGTTCTGTAGTATGTTTTGATGCAAAATACTCACTATGAGATGAAGATCCTGCATTCAGTAAGAAGATTTGGAAACACAGCACTGAAAACAAAGTAAAAGAGTAAAAAAAAAGATTAGTGCACAGCTCTTGAATGTATTGTAGTGAAAATGTACCAAGTTATAAATAATAAAGTCACTTACAGAGAAGCCAACAAACTAAAGTGTGTCTCATCTTGATGAAGTCTCGTCTCTCCTCTGTCACGCTGATACTGAATATTTGAGGACTCCCGAAACTTTAAATAAAAGGTGTATTTTCATCTGGTCATTGGACTCTGAGATGTTCTAAGTGAGTCATGTGGTTTCCCTCGCAGCCCTCTGATTGGTTGGTTAGTTGTTGTTGATGGATGTTTGGTTCTGGATGTTAAAGGTGAATCAAATAAGAGAACATGCATTTCTGTTTGTTTTCTCTTTACCTCATTTCCCCTTTATCTTGTCAGCTGTGTGCTCAGAGGGCAGTGTCCTCAGTCCATCTGTAGATGGATCCAAAACATTTTTACTCTCAAGTCATTAAGTAAAGCATGCTTTATTATTTAGCAGTTATTGATTAATAATTAATCAGTAAATAATTGAACCATAAGGAACTAAAGGAAAGTTCACATCTGTTCTAGTGAAAAGAGGTGATCACTTGTAAGTAGACATAAAAAAGTCTCTTAATCACTTTGCATTGAACTTTGTTTTGAAGTATAAAGCAGTGATAAAACTGCCAAACAACAAATATTTTTACTTTTAAAAAAAAACTTTTAAACTGTGAGTTCTTACCAAACTCAGTGTAGTGACTGGATTACACTGTTTTTTAATATTGTTTTTCATATTGTTCACCTGCAGCGTGAAGCAACACACAGAACAATGTAAAGCTTTCCTCATTTTTATCCATAGAGGAATTTAAATCTTAGATTGCATCACATTTTACTCCTAAGTGTTCCTGTTTTAGCTGATTAATGTGCCCTAAATTTTTACTGTTTATTTATTTATTTATTATTGACATTTAAATTTTGTTTAATTTTATCAAATTTATCTTTGGTGTTTTCTGTTTCCAAGTGCTTTTTATTTTATTGTTTTACTCAGCTACATTGTAAATGGGGTCTGTATTTCTGAGTTAAAATAGAGGTTGAATGAATGATTAAATTACTTTTTTTGCTAAATTAAATTCATTTTCAGCTGCATTGTTTGAAAATCTAAAATGTAGTAGAGTAGAAGAAGAAGATTGCTGTTTAATTTTCATTTGTCATTTTATTAATTAATTAAAAAATGATCGATAAAAATTGTTGTTAAAAAAATCTAATTGTAGGCGTATACTGCACATGTTGTTTAGAACTCTGGACTGAAAAGATTTTATGAAACCTGTTAATTATTTTTATTGAGGTCTCTGGTGGACAAAGAGCTCTAAAGTCCAGTTGATCCAGCTCAATTATTTTATATCCAAAGTAATGATTAACTACAATCATTATTTTATGGCTTGATAGTGAACAGCATGAGAACATTTTCTCAAGCACAGTTGAGAGCCACAAAATACCTGTAACACAAAATATAATCAACAAATGAATGATGATGTATTGTTACAGATACACCTTTATTCATACCAGGTGTAGATTGACATGTCAGTCAGCAGTATATAAAGTCATTGAAATGAGCTCTACATTTATCAACTGCAACATTAAAATGACATTAATTTGATACTTCAAGTATGTTTTTAAGCTACCTTTGTGCTTTTACTTCAGGAACATTTTGAAAGTGTGTATGAGAATATAACAGAGAGCTGTCAATCAAAGTCTATTAGTTTTGATCTCTCAGTTTTCATTAACTGTTTAACTTATATCAAACATCTGCTTTTTGTCCAAAAGACCAGAAACATTACAGTAAACATCACTTAGGTAAAGAGCAGAGATGAAGAGATAAAAATAAAAATAAATGACCAAGATCTGAAAGCAGATCTGGGTTCAGTGTATCATCTGATAAACCCATAATAAAACAGGAAAAGCTGAACTTTGTCCTGTGCTGCAGGCTCAGGCTGGTTTATTGTGTATTAATGATGGGTGGAGTTTTTATTGAAGCAGGTCGACACACTGAGATGAATCTAACCATGTTTTTCTGCACAGACCTGATCAGGACACAAGTGAGCAGCTGGACTGGCGGACATTCATGGACATAAGCTCAGTAAGTGGAACTTTGCTGGATCTTAATTTTCTTCAATATCAGAGCTTTACTGTTTCTAAAAATGTTCCTGTTTGACATTATTTTATGCAGTTATCAATCAAACAAATTTAAATTAGTAAACTTCCTCATGGGGACGATGATGGTTGAAGTTAATGATGAGCTTGGAGGTCTCAGTGGTACTGAATGCTGAATTCTCACATATGTGTTGACTCTCAGCCCTACTGACACACAACTGACACACATTAATGAAAATCTGTTACAGTCTCCGTGAAAGACTGGTGTAAATCAGTTACGACTCTCAGGTGGGTCACAAAACATTTCATTTGGGTCACCAAATAAATTGCAAAAGGACTCCTGCACACTGTTTAACTTGCACTTACACATTTATTTGCATCATTTCTGTCGTTGTTTTACAACATTTTGGTGTACTTGCACCTCTCCTACATTCCAGTCTCATTTAATAGATGTGCAAAGTGCTCCTTTATCCTACATCACCAAATAAATAAAAGACTATGGAAGAAAATATGCAAAGTTAAGATTTACATGCGAATTAAACCTTTTATAAAGTATTTAAAACATGTATATTATTTTACTGATGGGATGAAAAAACAAAAGCCTGTTAATTCTGCTTAAATACACTTTTTCTGAAGTCGGCTAAAATGTCTGATATTGAGGAAATAAAAATGAGATGACCTGTGAACTCACCTAAAGGCATTCATTTCTCATTCATAAAATATAATGTATGTATTATAAATGTAATGTATATGTTTTCAATAACACACATCTAGATAATTTAAGGTGATGGGGCAATGGTAGTAATCAGTGATCAGGAACGTTAATTTACGCATAAATTAACTCTTACCATGATTTATTGATTATGAATTTGTCACGATGGTTTGTCATTTTTGAAAAGTTTGGGAAACGCTGGTTTACACATTCAACATTCATTCATTTGTAATGAATTCTAGTTGTCTGTTCGTTAAGTATTGATCAATGTTTTACTTGACATGCACTAACACAGACTGGTCACGTTCCAACCAGTCACTGGAGAGATATGGACTATGTTTTTTTTTGTTTTTTTTTTGTTTGTTTTTAAAAAAAACATGATGTGAGAGTTCTCTCAGTTTCAGAATAAATGTGAAGAACCACTCTGAGTGGTAGAATAAGATGCTTCTTCAGATCTTCACTCTCATTCTGTTGGTGAATTTTAGAGAGACATTACTCTCTTCTCCTCCATGCGTTTATCTGAGCGCTGAGCTGCTCTGTGTTCACTGAAGATGAGTGAGGACATCTAGTGACCTGATAGCAAAACTACCTCAGCTGCTCCGTGATTCTCTGACTCTCAGTGGGCTACAAATTTGTCTGCTTTCATTCTTTCAGATGGATCAATAAAAGACATCTTCCCTCTCAGTTCATGCTTCCTCTGACCTTCTGATTATCTGATCAGCAACCTAACAGTTGTTTCAACTAGTTAATAAGTCTGACATACAGCAACACAAATTACTTGTCACATTTAAAATGTTATTGTAGGAGCTTAAATCAACTTTTGTTTGGTTTCCTCCAGTCGGAGAGCTGTATGTTTGTAATGATGATAAATGATGTGTGAGCTCTGACAGCATGTTGTCTGTTTGTGTGAAGGTGTGGGCTCTGCTATGAATCAGTGTGAGGAGACAGAGGAGGGAGTCCCTCCCTCTAAAACCACTCTGTGTGGGGAACATGACAGCCAAACCAAAGCTCAGAGGTGAGATGACGATCTATAACTGTTCATGACAAATCACTCCAGCATCATTATTCACAGTCAGAGCTCTGTGTGTGTGTTGTGTTGAAGCCCAGAGCAGCAGCAGAAACCAGACTCTCCTGAGCCTGAACCCAGCTGTGTGTCCGTCAAGAATCACCAGGCCATGGACCATCCTTTAGACTTTAAAGAGCAACTTCCCTCAAAGACACAGTAAGTCAACAATCTGTAAAAGTTCTAACAATGTTGTTGGAGAAGGTACGATTCATTTTCATGACATTTTTTAATGTCATTCAAACAGTGTTTTATTGATGTTTATCATTACAAAGAACAAGGTTCTTCAGCTCCTCTTATCTCATCATATCATGTTTTTAAAGTGTTTCATTTTAAAACAGAAGGAATGATCAGCAACATGACATAATCAATTTAATGAACTTGACTTGTCTGTTTCTATCAGGGTTCACCAGCAGAGACCAGAGTCTCCTGTACACAGCTATGTGTCCATGAGGAGTGACCAGTCCATAATTGAACCTTTTAGCTTCAAAGATGAACACCAGTCTGCTGAAGAAAGGTAAGAATTTTCACTGTTGAATTTGTTAATCTGCAGCTCTCCTGGAAAAAGATATCTAGTTATTAAATACATCTTCTGGTGCACTTGAACGCATCATCTGTGATGTAACCTGGGGTCATTGGGTGTTTTGGGTCTTTCAACCATCATATACCATCACCCAGGAGATGCAGCCAGAGCTGATAAGGCCCTAGCTTGTGTACAAGTGGCCTGTGTAATTTATTGACATTTTACAATGTTTTATTGATGTCTATCATTTCAAATCACATTCCAGTAATGTTCCCCAACTCCTCTTATCTAATCACACCATATTTAAGAAAAGACTGTAGCTTAAAACAGAGGGAATGATCAGCAACATGGCACGTTATTTAGTTTAATAAACTAATATTATGAACATTGTATAAAGTCCCACGTCAAAAAAATCGAACTCACCCAACTCTCTATAGCTCAGGGTGCTCTACAGTACAAACAATAAAAGAGCAGACGATTTAAACAACAGTTTAATTATTAAAATATATTGAATAATCAGAGAGAAGGACTATGAAATGATCAGCAATCAAAGTTTGCCAAGAATCGCACCAGAAGTTTCACTGACAAGTTTATTTTTCAACTGCCAGGTTTTCTGGGGCCTGTATCATGAGGCAGTGTTCAACTTAGTCTGCCTCTCTTAACCTGCTTCACAGAGTCTAACATCAGTTTGGTCTTTGTGACAAAAATAATGCATTAATGATATTCTGGAACTAATTCATAGTGTGGATATTTTTTCCTAACAAAGAAAAGCATACTTTCTGTTTAGAGATGATGATTTGAATGTTGCTTTGGTTTGTCTTGTCTTGTCTGTTTCCATCAGGGTTCATCAGCAGAGACCAGACTCTCCTGTACCCAGCTGTGTGTCCATGAAGAGTGACCAGTCCATAATTGAACCTTTTAGCTTCAAAGATGAACACCAGTCTGCTGAAGAAAGGTAAGAATTTTCACTGTTGAATTTGTTAATTTGCAGCTCCTGGAAAAAGCTATCTGGTTATTGAATCCATCATCTGATGCACTTGAACACTTTATGTAATTATGTAACGTCGCCCAGGAGACCCAGTCAGAGCTGATAAGGCCTCAGCATGTGTACAAGTGGCCTGTGATCCTCTTCCCTGAGACAGGGGGCATGCTGGACTCTCAGACAACAATACAGCAATACATGTTGATTTGGCTAGGAAGTATGTTGTACACTGACTGGATCAAAACCTGGATTATGAGTGGCTCTGTCTTCCAGACCTCAAACCAAGAGATCTTTCTATCAAAACCTTGCTCCCATCTGATCCAGGTGCCCTACTGCTGCACCTTCACCATCCTGCTTGCAAAAACTTCCTCCACTCCCTTATTTGTTTATAAATCTATTCAAAAGAATTTCAAGTGCAGATCAAAAAGAGGAAATTAATTTTTTTTTTAAAGGCCACAAACCAAACTATATCACCTAATTCATGAAATGTTGCCAATTGCAATGTGTGCAACCATGTATATCTTTTGATGTTTGAGGGTGTCATGTTTACTGTTTTTTCACCAGACTTCAGAAGCAAAAGTCAGAGGCTCCTTGTGGTCAGTCTGCCCAGCAGCATCCAGAAGACCTGGACTCCATATTTAAGGTGTGTAACTGTCCAACAAAAACTTTTACCTCAGTTCCCAATAAAATAGATGTTAATTTTTCAGATATATTTCATTCTTTACAGCATCTGGAGGACAACATTGTCACTTTTGTGAAGAACGAGCTGAAAACATTCCAGAAGGTTCTGAATCCAGATTACCCAAAATGTTTAGAGAGCCAGAGTGAGGATGAGGAGGTAGTGGACAGTGAGGAGGAAGAACAGAGGAGGAGCATCAGAGAGAAATTTCTGATGATTACACTGCACTTCCTGAGGACAATAAAGCAGGAGGCACTGGCTGACTGTCTACAGCACAGTAAGAGGATTTTCAACACACAACTCTTTTCATTATAACAATAGTATCCACTCACTGATATTTGTTGTGTTCTATTCAGGAACTCTTGCTCCACTTTGTCAACGTCAACTCAAATCTAACCTGAAGAACAAGTTTCAGTGTATATTTGAGGGGATTGCTAAAGCAGGAAACCCAACCCTTCTAAATCAGATCTACACAGAGCTCTACATCACAGAGGGAGGGGCTTCAGAGGTCAATGATGAACATGAGGTCAGACAGATTGAAACATCATCCAGGAAACCAGACAGACCAGAAATAACAATCAGACGAGAGGACATCTTTAAATCCCCACCTGGAAGAGATGAACCAGTCAGAACAGTGATGACAAAGGGAGTGGCTGGCATTGGGAAAACAGTCTTAACACAGAAGTTCACTCTGGACTGGGCTGAAAACAAAGCCAACAAGGACATACAGTTCATGTTTCCATTCACGTTCAGAGAACTGAATGTGCTGAAAGAGAAAAGGTACAGCTTGGTGGAACTTGTTCATTACTTCTTTGCTGAAACCAAAGAAGCAGGAATCTGCAGGTTTGAAGAGTTCCAGGTTGTGTTCATCTTTGACGGTCTGGATGAGTGTCGACTTCCTCTGGACTTCCACAACAATGAGATCCTGACTGACATTACAGAGTCCACCTCAGTGGATGTGCTGCTGACAAACCTCATCAGGGGGAAACTGCTTCCCTCTGCTCACCTCTGGATAACCACACGACGAGCAGCAGCCAATCAGATCCCTCCTGAGTGGGTTGACATGGTGACAGAGGTCAGAGGGTTCACTGACCCACAGAAGGAGGAGTACTTCAGGAAGAGATTCAGAGATGAGGAGCAGACCAGCAGAATCATCTCCCACATCAAGACATCACGAAGCCTCCACATCATGTGTCACATCCCAGTCTTCTGCTGGATCACTGCTACAGTTCTGGATGGCATGTTGAAGACCAGAGAGGGAGGAGAGCTACCCAAGACCCTGACTGGGATGTACATCCACTTCCTGGTGGTGCAGTCCAAATGGAAGAATGTCAAGTATGATGGAGGAGCTGAGACAGATCCACACTGGAATCCAGAAAGCAGGAAGATGATTGAGTCTCTGGGGAAACTGGCTTTTGAGCAGCTGCAGAAAGGCAACCTGATCTTCTATGAATCAGACCTGGCAGAGTGTGGCATCGATATCAGAGCAGCCTCAGTGTACTCAGGGGTGTTCACACAGATCTTTAAAGAGGACAGTGGACTGTACCAGGACAAGGTGTTCTGCTTCGTCCATCTCAGTGTTCAAGAGTTTCTGGCTGCTCTTCATGTCCATCTGACATTCATCAACTCTGGAGTCAATCTGCTGTCAGAAGAACAATCAACCTCACAGCGGTGGAAACTGTTTAGAAACAAACCTGAACCAACATATTTATACCAGTGTGCTGTGGACAAAGCCTTACGCAGCCCAAATGGACACCTGGACTTGTTCCTCCGCTTCCTCCTGGGTCTTTCTCTGCAGACCAATCAGACTCTCCTACGAGGTCTGATGACACACACAGGAAGGACCTCATGCTCCAATCAGGAAACTGTAAAGTACATCAAAGAGAAGATCAGTGAGAATCTGTCTTCAGAGAGAAGCATCAATCTGTTCCACTGTCTGAATGAACTGAATGATCAGTCTCTAGTGGAGGAGATCCAACAGTCCCTGAGTTCAGGAAGACTCTCCACAGATAAACTGTCTCCTGCTCAGTGGTCAGCTCTGGTCTTCATCTTACTGTCATCAGAAAAAGATCTGGGTGTGTTTGACCTGAAGAAATACTCTGCTTCAGAGGAGGCTCTTCTGAGGCTGCTGCCAGTGGTCAAAGCCTCCAACAAAGCTCTGTAGGTTCACAGATAACAGCAGATACGAACTTTATCCCATGTGTAGTTTCACTGTATCTCCACAGATTAATGCAGTTATGAAATGTAAAAAAGTCATCTGTCACATTGTAGTTCACTTCAGGCAAAAAATTCTTGTGTCCCAGAGATGCGAAAATTTTAGAAAGTTCCAGCAGTTGTTGTTAGATCCCAGTAATATACACAAAAAAACAATAATCAAAAAACAAGGGCAACCATAAAAGTGTGTTATTTTATATTGTAGATGACCGAAACAGTATCAGTGTTTGTCTTTATCACTATCTCTCCCTCAGGCTGAGTGGCTGTAATCTGTCAGAGAGAAGCTGTGAAGCTCTGTCCTCAGTCCTCAGGTCCCGATCCTCGAGTCTGAGAGAGCTGGACCTGAGTAACAACGACCTGCAGGATTCAGGAGTGAAGCAACTCTCTGCTGGACTCCAGAGTCCACACTGTAGTCTGGAAACTCTCAGGTAAGGATTCATTTTCTGTTTAACAGAGAAGCATTCTAACAGATTTTCTGGGATTGTCTGAGAAAATTTTATTATTTCTTTGAAATGTTTAGCCAAGCTAATATGAGCTGCTTTTCTACAATGGCCTTTTAGCCTTTTAGAGTCTCATCTACTTTAAAGTCAACATCTTCAGAGTATTTCAGCAGTATTTTTACATCAACAATGGATCTGCCAACTCTATGTACTGTAGTATAAAACATACTGCTCATATTGACAAACCCACAGAAATTTGTCACATAACTTTGCAGTACCACTGATTTCTTCAGGCTGTTGAAGTTTCTACCAGATCACTGATTTGACACACACAACTTAACAGTTTCAGTCAGTGTTTAAGTCTAACTGCTCTCATCAACTTGGGGCAGCACAGTGGTTCAGTGGTTCACACTGTTGGCTCACAGCAATGTCCCAGGGTACTCCAGCTTTCGCCCACAGGCCAAAGACATGCAGGTTAATAGGCTAATTGGTGACTTTAAATTGTCAGTAGGTGTGCCTGATTGGTAGTTTATCAATACCCTGTGATGAACTAGTGACTTGTCCAAGGTGTACCCCGCCTGTTGCCCAATGTCAGCTGAAATAGATTGCACACCTATGGATCATTTCTTCCTTTTTCAGCAGCAGTAGCCAGCTGCTTTTATCAAACAATCTCTGATGAATCTATACTATACACTACCTGCCCAGAAGCAAACAGCAGAGAGACACACTTAGAGACTTTCTGGTGAAGAAGGTGGAACATCTAGCGGCTAAAGAGCCAGCAAAGATTTAAAGATATTTTTGTAATCTCACAGATGCCTGACATCTGCCGACAATGATTAAAATGTTTTTGCTTTGGGATAAAGCCAACTTTTAAATACATTTTTTTCCCACAAACATATATTTAGTATTTACTTTTACTTACTTCATATCAACTTCAGAAGGTGTTACCATATTATGCTGTTTTTTTATGGCTTGCTGTGAAGAAGCAAGTTATAGTCTCTCTTTCTACCTCTTTGTGTGTCTGTGTCTGTGTCTGTGTCTGTGTCCAGGCTGTCAGGCTGTCTGATCACAGGGGAAGGCTGTACTTCGCTGTCCTCAGCTGTGAGATCCAACCCCTCCCATCTGAGAGAGCTGGACCTGAGCTACAATCATCTAGGAGACTCAGGAGTGAATCCAGACTGGAGACTGGACAATCTGAGGTATGAACACACAATAAGAGCTCACAACCAGTTTACACTGACAAGCTGAGGACTGTTAGTTCACAGTCAGTACCAGCAACACTGCAGATAACAGCGAAGACAGTTATTGATGTACTGGGAGTCCCGGTCCCCACTGAGACCCACCCAACCGGGATCTGGTGTTGACAATTTATGTTGACAAGTATATTTGAATGTCTGTAAACCAGAATGCAAACTCATCAAGAGGTTCAAAGTTCATATGCAGTCTATCCAATCTGAGTAAAGGTTTATGAAGATCATTAATGAGGAAGCTCCTGAAGGTTCATTCTGACTTTGTTTCTTCCTCCAGGGTGGATCATGGTGGAGAGCAGTGGCTGAAACCTGGTCTGAGGAAGTGTAAGTGTGTGTTCACTGTGATTCCTGAAAACAAGGCAGCTCATGTTCAAGTAGTTTAAACCACAAGCTTCTGTATCTGCATTCAGCTGTCAGTTTGAAAGAAGATCCAGAAAGATGAAACTAATGAACAGTCAGTCTGTTAATGAAGCAACAAATAAACCCATCAGGTGTGTTAGATGATAAACTGCTGCTGTGTTGTGTCTCGTTCTCTCCATCAGATGCCTGTGAACTCACAGTCGACACAAACACAGTACACACACTCCTCAAACTGTCCGACAACAACAAGAAGGTGACACGTGTGGAGGAGGAGCAGCCATATCCTGATCATCCACAGAGGTTTGTCGGTTGGCCCCAGCTGCTGTGTAGAGAAGGTCTGACTGGTCGCTGTTACTGGGAGATCGAGTTGAGTGGATGGGTTTTTATATCAGTGAGTTACAGAGGAATCAGGAGAGGAGGAACCAGTGATGACTGTTTGTTTGGATGGAATAATGACTCCTGGTGTCTGATCCGCTCTGATGTTGGTCGTTACTCAGTCAGATACAATACGAGAGAAACAGACCTCCCTTTCTCATCCTCCTCTGACTCTGACAGAGTAGCAGTGTATGTGGACTGTCCTGCTGGCACTCTGTCCCTCTACAGGGTCTCCTCTGACACACTGATCCACCTCCACACCTTCAACACCACATTCACTGAACCTGTTTATCTTGGGATTGGAGTCTGGACACCTGGTTCTTCAGTGTCTCTGTGTTCAGTGTAGGAGGGAAAGTCTCACACTCAGGCCAGCTGACAGTCTTGTCTGGGCCCGGGACAAGATAATGTTAGATGGGCCCTCCCCTCCACCACCGCCGGGTTTTTTTGTCACTAAACATCTCCAGTTATGTTTGATATATTGTGATAATGCAATAAATAAGGTACTGTATACGAGGGGAAAATCTTAGCTCTCCATGGCAGCTGAGATTTTAGTTAAATATGACATTTATATACTTGTCACAAAGGACCTGCTAATATTATTAAGAG
>JAJHUR010115891.1:0-25857 GCA_027495735.1 Lutjanus campechanus | reverse complement strand
CTTGTAATCACTTAATTCACTACATCAGGCACAACTTTCATAATCAGCATATCATATCTGCTGAAAATTTTCTACTAATCATTTGGCTGTTCAGTATGTATCCACATCAATAAGCTGCGTCATGATTAAAAGAAAATCCGGCACTTTTAATTCCTCCTATATTGATGAAGAAAGCTGAGATCTCCTGCTCGCTGAGCCATGCCAGCAGTGCCTACATGTACCAGGATGCACTGCATGCAAGCCTCTTATGTCCAAGCCCATGTTGCCATGTTGTCAACACTCTAGCATTAAGCTATTACTTTGTTGGCTAGAACATATTGTTAGGTGACAAAAATACTCGTCTATCACGCCACCTGACTCTCTGGAGGTTCAGACTAGAAATACAAGCTGAAACACTCTGTTGTTCTTCCTTGCATCCAGGGCATCCTTAAGCTGCTTAATTTATGTCATGTCATGTGATTTGTATAACATAAAATACACGTTTTAACCCAAACCATGATCTTTGCCTCAACTTGACTAAACTGCAACTGTTTCACAACATCAATCACCTGTTATGTCATGTGACGTATATACTTGTTTTGAGGGTCATTGGTGATTGACCTATTCTGTAATTTCATAGTTAGAATGAAGACATGTTGACTGAACAACATACATTTTTTTTGGTGGATGGGTCCTGGTCGGATGACTCTGAGACTGAGTAAAATTGAAAGGGACAAGGTTGGAAAAAGTGCATTTATTCCATTGCTGGACTGACAGTCTGACCAATTGTTATTGTACAGTATGTAAGCAGGAACCACTAACCTATTGTCAGTTATCATGAAGTGAATTGTGGGAATCACACAAAGATGTCAAAATGACCCCACCACTGCCAATTAAATAGCCTATTTCAGAAATATTCTGAAATGCGCCCTGTCTGCTTTGTCCACAGATCATCATTTACAGGGATCTCCATTTAACAGATAAAACAGAAAACCTTTCTGATTCACCCCACGACTCAGGCAACACACAGACTAATGAAGACTGGCGAAGTCCGTGCAAAACTGTCAAGCCTGATGAGTTAAGTAGGGCAGGGATTCATCTAAATTTACATCAGATTTGTAACCGTGCAAAGATGAGCGTGACTGATTCTCTGTTCAAATTGATGAGTTGATTGCACAAGCCATGTTGGCCACCCCAGGACAGGAAGGGCCATTAAATACAGTGACCTTTTGTCTTTCAATCTGACAACAATGAACAGATGAATAGGGACTGAATATTTCAACATTTTAATCCTCACGCTTTTAAGTCACCCTCTGTCTGGCCCGTGCTCCATCTCTTACTTTTTACACAGCGTTTCTCTATCCTTCCCATCTATCTCCCATTTTTAATCCTTTGCTCCACTCTTCCTCTCTGTGCATCCAAGCCCCTCTCAATCTGTTTTGATCCAATTCTTAACAGCCGTGTGCACTTCTGTAAGTAAGAGTGAATCACCCAGGGGGCTCTCATCAAAGGGCTGCCAGGAAGACAAAGAGGCTGGGCAGCCCTGTGCTAACTGCCAATGTCCTTAAAGGGGACTTGCTGGCAATGCCACCTTTGATCAGTCCACCATGACTGTATTTTCCACAGCTCTGGGACTGTTAGATAGCTTTGTGTCATAGCGTGGCATTCAAACCAACACTGTCGGTTTAAGTAGCCCCTCATCAAAAACACCTTATATCCACTGTGTTTATTGCCCACTATTATTCTGTGCTTGGTCGGATAAACCACCTTAAGTGTCAAACTTTGGTTTGTCCCCTTAGCAAAACATTTCCCCAAGTTGAGGAGTTCACAGAGGAGTACTGCATAAAGCCTCTTAGGTTATCTCCTCGCCTGAGTGTTAAAACTGAGGCTTTCATGGTACCTACTGTCATAATACAGCATTCATTCGGCATTCTTAAATTTGTACCCAGCCAACACCAAGTCATTCCAGGAACATAGCTGCAGCGCAACCTTTGCGATTTGTGACATTGTGGCAACCTACCAAGTGAAATTCCAAAGTGCTGTCCTCAGCACGCTATTTTAAATGTCGCCGGGATGCTGTCCCGATGTTTCCTCCACTTTTTTGAGATGCTGTGATGTTTTAGCAACGTCATTATATAAAGTACAGGAAATGTCATGCAGAGGATTTTGCAAAAAAAACGATAGCTTTCTTGTTACGTTGTATTGTTTCCACAAAATAGCAGCAATGTTACTAATGGTAACTAATATAACTGTAATGTTTCAGTTACACTGTTACAGCGTCACAAATGATATATGATATGTCACAATCGCACCTTTGCAGCGACATGCTGTTTTTTGTAAGTTATTAGACAGCATGTTGTCAGTTGTTGGCTAACTTAGCTAACACACGTAGTTAGCCCGTGTCAGCCAGCTTCTCCAAAACGGACAACAAAGAGAAACTAAAAGAAAAAGATGAGAATGTTGTTCTCCTCAAAGAATAAGGAAAGCACATGCACTTCATTCAGAGTTTAAAAAAAGCAGCCGTAACAAATACACACAAGCAGGCAAAATCAATGTGAGAAATCTTGCTGTGAATCGAAAGATTGATGAAGTGATGAAGAAATATAAAAATATTACTCTGACAGCAAGAGGAGATATCCGAACATCTACAATTTTTCAATAAAAGCTTAAGTTCATATATGAGACAGAGTCATGTTAACATTTGGCCAGGTAGCAAAGTTGCTAGTGCTAACGTTGAATCTACGCTCTCTAACAAGTGGTGCATTGCTCATAGTGTCCAGTGAGTTTTCCCTGCTCTGAAAAATTTGTCTTGGTATCTCCTCCTCCTCTTCAATCATCGTAATTCAGCCATTGTCTTATGTTCCACAAACTATTTCACTTTAATGGGAATGTTATGGGCCCCTTAAAATTTTTGAAGGGAAATGCTTGTTGAGGACCTTCTAGTAACATAAGGTAACATGTAGGGTTTACAAGATTTTCTCTCTCTTTAGGGTGATTTTATGAATCCATAGATGGAGATTTTCATGCTGACGGTTACCATCATAAATATGAAATGAGTGTTTTATTCAAGAAGTTCTTAACACTCTCACAATTTGCTGCGCATCATCTTTAAGTTGGGGAACTTTTCTACCCCCGCTGTGTTTTTAAATTTGTGATGAGGCATACTGGCATTGACATCTCTATGGGGGATGTTCGGGAAGCGTACAGGGGTTGGAGTGAGGGGTCCTCCCGATTCATGCAGAGTAGTAGGCTGAGGTTTTTGATATGGCAAGGTCGGGCCAGAGTTGAGGCCACCTGCTGTCAAAGCACAAGGACAAGGGCAGCCTTGCAGAGCTGAGCCAGTGCAGTGTCAGTCAAGCTGTGCACCAACACAACTTCTCTGCCTTCCTTTTCTTCCCCACACCCACAACTTCCTTCTCGCTGCCCCTCTACAAAGGACGAGCGGAGGGTGGGAATGGTGCTGTGTCCCTCCCCTCCATCTGGTGCCGCATGCCTCTGTCAGGGTGTCAGCCTGCACATAGTAATGAAGGGTGTCATCAAGGTTACTGCAGGCTGGAATGTTGCCTGCTCCTCCTCCTCCTCTTCCCTCTTTCTCCCTGCCCCTGTATCCCTCATTCCTGTCTCTTGTAGCACATATTGTCTGTCTGTGTAAGACGCCAGTCGCTGGTAATCATTATACATTTTCTTTCAGGGGGTTAGTCTCACTTAGCAGTCAGGACATGGTATCCATCAACTTGGTAGCAACAGACACCCCTTAAATTAGTTCGAAGCACAAATTGCATTCTTTTGATTCTGAATGCAAGACAGGAGTCAACTAAATATTTGCTGCATACTTTCTATCTACCATTGGATTTTGTGTTATTGATTAAAAAGTTAGAGCTCATACTGCAGGGGCTTCACTAACTTTTTATTTAAAAAAATTTTATTACCCATATTTAACATTAATAGATTGGGAACAATTAGTTTCAAGGTAACTATGCACTGGTCATCAGTGTCTGACAAGTCACTGAAATGTAGTAATTAGTTATAGTTACTAGTTACCAACTACTTTACCAATTACAGCATTTAAAAGTAATTCTTTACTAGGTAAAATTAACTTTTGCGTTACTTTTAAATGTCTTCAATTATCTTATTAATGCACTTGTAGCTATCATTATTACTTTTGTGTAGCTATATTATTTGAGTGATAACTGTCAGTTTTTTTATCTATGATTGTGCCTATTATCACTAAGAGGAGTTATTAATACTCCCGACCAACAGAGGGCAGCAAAGACTAGCATTTCTACATGTAAGCTGCACTTTTATTGCCTGTTTAGACAGTAGGATGTAGTAGAAGAAGACCACAGATAGTGCTGAATGTTAAGCATTGCTATAGTAGTGCTGTATATATTGACAAGAATCTGCCAATAAGATACGAATCACGATACAGGGGTCCCAATTCAATATATAGAAATATACTGCAATACTGTAAACAAGGTGATGTATTGCGTATTTAATCTAATTGTAGAAAAACTGTCACAGTACAAAGAACACACCACCACATGCATAAAATCACTATAACCCCTATTTTTAGGTAAGACAAAAGTAATGAGTAACAATTGCAATTTAACAATGAGCAATTTCACCGCATTATTATTTGAAAAAGTAATTAGTTACTTACAAAAGTTGTCTAACAAGTTACTTTGCTTCTCCCAGTGCTGCTAATGGGATGTCACTTTATTACTTCCAACACCGCTAATGTGATCCTTTTGATTCAGAGTACAAGGCAGGGGTAAATTAAATATCTGTACACTTACTATCTAGCATTTTATTGCCAACCAACCAAAGGCCATACTAATGAGGTATTGATGAAAAGGTTAGAGCTTGTGTCGTAGGGGGCTGCAATAAAATATCTTAACGGGCGCAACAGTAAACTGGCATGTGAGGTAACATTGTCATTTACTTGTTTTTAATATCATTAGATATTTTTGTAGTGAGTTAGTTGGGTGGATATGCAATAGAAAGTAAAACTGCAGTGAAACTTAAGTGTACTGCAAGCAATTACAAGGTATTTTATTTTTTTCTCTTTTTTTAGATTAACTGTAATTACAGGTTCAAGGATTACACAGTTATCACCTGTATTGATGATTAGAATATAATTGAAGACACAGCACTCCAAACAGTCATTTATAATTCATGCAGATTCATTGGCATGAATGAATGGATGCCACATCATCATAGTGCGCAAACCAAATATTAATCAATGCAAGCCAAGGTATTTGCATTATTATGAAATCTAAGATATTAAACATTTCACTCTTCTTCATAATAGTCTGCCAAAATATCCAAGGAGAGCTTGGATTCTGTTGAATTCAAAGTAATCCAATGATCATTAACTAAACATTAGCTTTTAATCACTTCATCATGTTTGTGACCCTTCGACTAACATGATGGATTGTTTCTCCCCAAGACTGATCTATAATGTGTTATTAATGATAGCATAATTAAAATAGGAGGCCTCTCACTGATCACTGTTCATCTTATCACTCCAGTCATTCTAACCTCATACCAAATGGTTTTTATATGAAAAATACAGCTTCGTCTGAAGATATTAACGTCTTAACCATTTATTTAACCGCTTTAAAAAGTTATTTTTTTGAATATAGAAAAGATCCAAGATCACATTTATGCTGTTAAGCATTGTGGAAAATATGTCTTATCTAATGTTTAATTCATTATCAGCATGTATATTTAAGATAAATTCTGCTCAGACAAAAGCTGGAATAATTTCCTTTAATTTTATCTCGAATGTATAATGCTTAGTTGGGGATGAACTCAGCTGATCTCTTGAATATCTGGCCACTGAGCAGGATGCCATCAGTGGCATCGCTGGGCTCTGGATCTCAGTGACATTAATTTTCCCTGTGTCACCGCTGATATATGGGGCTACTAGATGAACATGGTAGGGAGGGCATGCTAACCTTGTGGGAAACTGTTTGGGGTCAAACCTTACCCATCTCAGACGCTGTGCTGAGGAAGGCATGCAAACTTGTATTGTATTCTATCTGAAGACCGAAATGTTGCTTATGCCGAGCTACTTTACAACCTATATTCCATTTCATTTGCTACTTCCTGTCCCAAAACGAATAAATCAATGCAGCTGATAGATCAAACCGAACCATTATTTCACCAGTTTAGAGCTCTTCAAGTTTGTTACATTTCAATGAAGTCATAATTTCATATTTTATATGGAAATTGAATGATACACAGCACCTGCATTAAAACACAATTCTGGAAAATCTCCGCAGACGACATTCAAGTTTCAGCCCTCTGGCTCCTGAAAGAGTCAGATAATAAGACTGAATTAATTTCCCTGTTTCAAACCAAGCCGATGAATAAAAGGGTTTTGTGTCTTATCTCTCTGTGCTATCTGCCTTGTCCCTCTCTGCCCTGGGAATCAGGATACAATACAGAAGTAAAGAAAAGGGGAACGTTCTCAACTGATCACTACAGATCCTTGGAATGAGGGCATGACACTGCACCCGTGAATCTCTTTGTGCAGCATAATGTCTCTGTGAATCGGGACAGACTCCACATCCACACACACCTGAAATAGTGTTCTTGTGAGAGGGCGGGTGCGGGACAAGGTGGGCTTTGACCATTGCTGCTCAACCTTGTCAAACAGCAAAGTGAACACACCTCTGCCAAGCTTTTAAAGAACCATTACTGTCATAGGGAGTGGTCTGACACAAGCTATGAATGGGACTACAGAGGGAAATAACTCGACAACCTTGGCTTTATAGTGCACAGACACAGATATGCTCTAATGGTGCCAGAAAATACTTGGTACCGTGTCAGTAATCTCCAGGCAGATAAAAAGAAGAAGAAAAAAGAGAAACTACTGCTTTTCACAGAAAACAAATCAAAGATGATCTTAGATGTCTTGTTCAATATTTTTACATATACCATTCTTCCTCTAGTTTACATACAATCACATACAGTTGCAGGTTTACCAAATTAAATCTTGGACTTATATTATCTCATACAAATTGATATCACAAATGAATAAGAAGCATAAATATTTATGGATCATTGTAAAGTATTTTATTGGAATATCTCTTGGCAACATTTGAATATGATACAGTATCCTTGGTAATATGTTTATGGCGGGTGCTATTTGCACTCGGGTCAGAGTAGGCTATTGTGGCTAATGTGGCTATTTACACTCACATGGTAGAGACAAATCTTGATCTTTCTCTTGATCTAAAATAACCAAGTAGTATTGTTGTCTTAAACTAACCAAACTGGAACTGAAAAATGAAAATAATAATTAAAAAAAACATAAATAACAGGCACCACTGACTTGCAGTTAATGTTTCACATTAGAGTCAAATTGTAGTTGTTCAGGGCAGGACTCAAACCTCACTTCTCTGTTGCAAAGCCCAGTGCTGAAACTATTCATCCACCAAAGTCTCTCTTTGGCAGTGAATTTGTTGCTGTTTATAGGTAAAATAAGGGAGTCAGGTGTGAATAGCTGAACAGCTGCCATGTGCCTATTTGTACCCGAATACAAACAGACATTCTATTTAATCAGTGCTATCATTCCAATTATACAAAGTTGATGCCCAGGCTCTCTTTGTAAACTGTTTTTCATCTGGGCTATAACTGGTATAATAGATGTTTTGTTAATTGCATCAGCTCATATGGGACAAAAATGCCAATTTGATACCATAACCTCATTTGATATGTCCATTGGTCCGGCCACTGACTTCCCAAAGTAAATTTTATAACCTAAAAAACTACTAAATATATTAATAACTTTAATAAGTTCTGTCAGAGAAGTGCTTTGGTTAGTTAGAAACAAGGAGACAGCATCTGCATACAAGACAATTTTGAGCATATTTCTCTCAGATGTTCTTTCGTAACCTCTGATAGCTTCATCAAGGGGTCACTCTTGTCCTGTATATCTGTTCACAGAGAAAGCAGGTGAGAGTGTACAATTCTCTAAAACTGTTGCTTTTGGGTCTGTGAAACTTAACAAGATGTATAAATGTTTCAGGAAATGAAAATCTGCGTGGAAACTTGATGCAACTTGATTCAGTTTGAAAACTTCCTCTGCATCTCAGCTTAATATGTATTACATGACTCCCAACAGTCATCTAATATCAGAATAAGCCTGTCTCCCAGGAATAAATCCTGTCTGATCAGGAGATACAAGTAGTATAATAATAATAGATTCCATTCTTTACACCCTCATTCGTACCTCTGTAAGATTTTAGCCCTCAGACATTATCAGGAATTTTGGCATGGAAATCTTTTTTCAGTGCATTTGTGACAAAAATGTTTAAGTCTTTAGTAAATCTTACATAAGCAATGAATGGTTTTTATAGCAACACACATGCACAATATGAATTCAAGCTGTCGATGGCCACTGCCCCTTGAGAACAGTGAAGTCTGGGAAGAAGCCTTCTAAACTACAGAGAGGGATAATGCTGAAAATCATAATAATATCTCTTCTTGGAGCGGTGACCAGAGTGCACTGAGACAGAGGCAAGGCCAAGTGCTGTTACATCTCTAAATCTCTCACCCAAGAGAGAGAGAGAGCGTTTATGTTGGAGCTGACATGAGCTAACATTGATCTAAACAGCTGAACAGCTCTAAATATCTAAAAGATCTAAAGAACTACACAGCTGCTCAAAACATTTTCTCTTCCAAATAGTTCCTGTTTTTGTAGCAGTCATTTTCAGTTTTCATCTAACCTCCACTTACTATCTTACCATCGTAGTTTAGCTCGTAACCACCAGTAATTGTGTAGCATGCTGATTCCTCCCCGTACCACTCCAATCCAAGAATTAGATCATGCAGAGGTATTTTGTGATATTCCTTCTGGCATTCTGGTATTGACCACTTTTGAAATAAAAGCTTCAGTCCTCTTTGTTCGAAATCGAGAAAAGACAAATGCGGTCAACACAAGACTGAAACCTTCAAAGAATTGAGACCGGTCTTGAGACTAAGAATGATCTTGGACACTACAACACTACCACACTACAACTACTGAATCTAACAATATAAGGATAACACTGTTACTCTTGTCATATGGTATCACTTTGAGTAATGAGTTCTTTAAAGATATGGGGTCATTGATCATTGATTGTGTTGATGTCATCTTCTCCAACATTTCCAACTTTCTGACACACTCAATTCCAGTCAAAGTCGGTGGTTAAACCTACATTTTTTGCTGGTATTCTGGACACAGTTGTTCCTCTCAAGCTTATTAAGCTTCAAGCTTCAGGCTTAAACATACCTCAGCTTCAGCTAATACATGAAATTTGTTTACTGAGGAAGATCTGTCCCAAATCAGACCACAAAAGGAAATAAAACTCATCTTTAGAGACTGCGGGATGCCATCAAAACATTACTAGATTTCTAAAACTCATATCCCCTTATTTATATCTCAAGTCTCATGACCAAAACATAAAACATACAATTGCTATACAAATTGCACATACAGTACAGTCAACAGAACAATTTTACGTTAGTGCTGTTTGGGGAATACGGAAGGCAACCTGGTTCTCTTCGACTAAAAAACAAGATTACCACGGGTCAGAGGAAGATATTAATGGAGGTGGAAGAGCTCTGTGCCTTTTAAATCCCTGGCCTAATGGACTGT
Organism: Lutjanus campechanus; assembly: GCA_027495735.1. NCBI lineage: Eukaryota > Metazoa > Chordata > Actinopteri > Lutjaniformes > Lutjanidae > Lutjanus > Lutjanus campechanus. The sequence continues at coordinate 16,229 of JAJHUR010115891.1, read as the reverse complement.
ATTGACCACATTAATAAAACAGGATATGTGTTTCTAATGTCCTCTCCGTGGTGCATTAGGCTTCGCTTGGACTATGGTTCCATTTGTTTGTCTGGATGGCAGCTGGGTGAGAGCAGAGATGTGAATCCAAAACTCATTTGATCTCTTGCAGCATGCAGTCAGAAAATCGCCAAATCTTCCCTCTCATTCTCAAGGAATTATTGCATTATTGGTTTCATAAAGGTTTCAAGAAGACATCTATGAGACAATAATGTTAGTAGGAAATTTGAGTTATGAATGTTATAGAAACAAGAAGATAAAAGGAAAAGGATGTAAACAGCACCAAAGGGGTCCAAAATACTATTAACCGTAGTGATATTATTTTTTTTCTTATGTGAAGCCTTTTTTATGTGCTTTCTGTCCAACACCTATAAAGAACTGTGTGCACCTTTCCTTTTCTATAGAAACATAAAGACCCATGAGCGCCATGCTCCAAAGTCGACCCTGTAATGTATAGTTGTATAGGGCCATATATACAATAATGGGTGATAAAGGTAAAAAAGGAATATAAATCTTAAAAAGAAGAAAGAATCCTCTCCTTGCACTGGTCTGGACTTGCACAGTGCTTACACAGGCGCTGTAAATTTGGGTTTAATGAGCATCAAGATTATACTGTACATTATATTTAATTGGCTATTCACCATGTATTCAACTTACTCTAAAGCTCATATTCATATGCAACTATATATTGTAGTAAATACTGAAAATACTCAGCTGGGAGTGCAGGAGAGTGCTGTTTGTGGTGTTTGTCCCACCCCTTCTCCACTGTGATTGGACAGCTGGGTGAAAAATGACAGTGACCACCACACGTTTTATTTTTCAACTCTTGGCAACCAGAAAAAAAAAAAAAAGCCAAACGCTCAGCACACTGCTCAGCGCTGCATTTGTTACGCTGTAGCACAGTGTAAATATGTCGTGCTCCAATAGGAAATAATTCAAATAATGCGCTGGCCTCGGGAAGAAAAAGCTTTGGTGGGCACGGCCGTTTAGCCTTATAACACTACATAGACTCTTTTCTTTTTAAACAAAATTTCAGATCTAATATTCATGCCAGCTATACAAATTGTTTACATTGGATGTAGCCTGTCTTCAAATGTATCTTCAGCATTTTATTTCCAGTCTGACACGATTTTTCTGAAAAACACACTTTGCTGTCTCCGTGTCTTCAAGCAGCTGAAGTCTAACACCTGTCTCCTGCTTGGCCATGGTTTAGAATTTCCACTTTACTCTTTGAAGTTAATGTTAGGAGGACACATTCTCTGTCTCTTCGACAATCCCTTCAGCCTCAGATTCTCATTCCCTCGTGGCACTTTTTTTCCCCCAAAGCTGCTGTTTCCTCTCTGTCCTGCAGTTGTCCCCAGTGTATCCCAGCTTTTTCCACATTCCCTGACTGAACTCTACACCAGCATGCTCACCTGCTCCTCATTCACTCATTAGTCCCTTAGTATAGAAACACCCACCGATTAAACTGCCAGATTCTTTGTTGTGCCCCTGTAGCCATATAGCTTTCCAACCTGAGTTTCTGTTCATGTCTCATGTCTCTGCGTTTTTCTTTCCTTTTGCCAGCCTGGACCCTTTTTGAATTTGTTTGCCTTTCGCTGATTGACTGCTTATTGCTGACCTCTGCTTTTCGAAACAACCCGCCGTGTCTCCTAGTTCTGCTTCAGAGTCCAAACATCTACGACCAGAGCCTCTGCAGCTGAGTTAATTATCTGATGATGACAGAAAAACAAAATCAAGCTCTGGTGCACACATGGCAATTACATTCCTGTGCCTGGTTTTTCACTTCAAAAATAAAGACATTATGTCTCACCAATCTGTATAAAAGAAGACCTTTTAACTTTTTAAACCAGTCAAGCACAAACTCAATGTTGCGTTCAGTCCTTTTTCACCCTTGAGCAAGCATTGTAGAGTAGAGATTCATGGCTTTGCTAATTAAATTTTTGCAAACCTGGTGGAGCCCCTGGCAGCCATTATCTGCCAACAGGATTTTGATTAACTGGACATGAATACACTATTATCTAGAGTTACTGTTTGGGGCTTATAAACATCAGCCCCCTAATTAAAAAGAATAATGCAGCGCATATCATGTCCAAAGCAATCTGTATCTCGCTTAGCTATCATGGGAAAAATGAGGAAAGTCAAACACCTCTTAAGTCCGTGCATAAAACATAATAAAAGCAAAGTGATGATTCGTGTTTTGTTGTGTAATAGAGGTTAAGCAGAAAAAAACCATTCAGCGTTTTGAATCTTACACAAGCCAGGGTAAGCCTTGATCTGCCAGACAGTGAACCTACAAACTGAAATGTTTGTACTCCCTTTCAGCATACAGGCTCAGGATGATACATCCTTCTTTTTGATAGTCAGTGAGATGTGGGGTGACATTTCCAGGGTGAGGGGATATTCCTTAGTGTGTAAAAAAAGGTAGAGTAGCATAAAATGTGGTATGGATCGAGTATTCTCACGCTAAACATACTGTCGTAGACTGTGCAATCCATTTTGCACGACGCGGCCTATTTCTCTCTGCAACTACTTCAGCAGTTGTTTTGCACCTCCTGCACACTCTTTGTTTTACATTAAATGAATTAATAAAGTCTCACATCGACAATCACCGGGTCCAACTTTGATAACGAGTCAGCTTGTCAAAATCCACGCTAACTTTGTAGTAGTACAGAGACGGCATGACCGGTGAAATAAATAGGTCATTGAATAAAGGGAAGAATATTCTAAAAACAAAGTCAACAACAGCTTTTGTCAGGTTCTTAGATTCTCGTGTAGGGGCTAAGCACGATGAAAGCAAACACCTCTGTGCAATGTAATGCAATCCAAGGTTAGGCCTTACATTTAAGTTTTTTTATGTTCTGTGTGTTTTTTAGTGGAATAATGCTGTAGTGGGAGAACAACAAAAAGTATGTGTGTGTAGTAGCACAACTCCAGGTGTTCCATTCAGGTCAGAGCCAGGTTGCTGCTATTGTGTGTGTAGATTCACTGGAAAGGTTGTGCAACACTAGATGGAACAGGGCCTATGTTTTAGTTGGAAGGCTCGATCTCTGTACCTCTGTCACAATGCAAAGTAGGACCACCATTTTGGAGCCACAACCAAAGTTATTGCCACGTCTCTTTCACATTCTTCACACATTCTTTTGTCTAGGACAGCCTGAAATCACTCAGTGTTCTATCAAGATTCTGTCCAGAACTTTAGGGCTGGATTACTTCTGCTAACATCACAATTAGTCAAAGGCTGTAAGAATCACTACAAGTTACACTACGAACAATCAGCCCATTAAAAAAAGTTTCTATGTTCCTATTTAATTAGCTTCACCACAAAAAAAAAGAGAAAGAAAAAGAGATTTTGAGTACAGAAAGACGGCTAATCACATAACTCAGGCTATAGGAGGTAGAGGCTGTTTCATACAAACGCTAATGCAGGCAGTGTATAGTATTATTTTCCCCTGGGAGATGTCAGAGTGGAAGAAAGAAATGAGAAAGAATGAAAGAATGCTGGCTTTGCCAGAGATGCTGCCCGTCATTTGACGCCTCTGGTACAAACAGGCCCGCGCAGCCTATTCAGAAATCTATTGTGTGTTACTCACCTGCAGAGCCAATCTCTCAGCTATCCCTGGCTAGTCAATGACATTTTTAGTATGAGCTTTGCAGTGCCGGGACGACGGGTCATAAAAGGTCTAGGTATTTTTCATTCTCAAAGTTTTGCTTGTGCGTGGTGACAACAGTGAGATTACAAACGAATGTCACCTGACAAGAGAAGAAGCTGAGGTGCAGCAGGATATGCCAAAATAGGCAGTGAGTCGCAAAAAGAAAATAAAGAATGCTGATTTTCTGGGACGTCAGCACTAAAACGGGGCAGGTGTGGATTCTGTCCACCTGCACTGTCTATGTGGTTGCATTTTTCTCCCCGTTATGACTATATAGCAGAATCACTTGGAAGTGAAGAGCAAAAGTTTAAAGATCTTTAGCGTTCAATGTTTTTCAGGTAATGGACCCCTTTACTGATAGAGACCCAACCCCCCCCCCCACACCTACTTATACTGCATTGAATATTTTTGGGGCGTCTCATGTATGCTTACCAGTAGCTGCTAAGTCAGAATGGCTCATCTTTGCTTACATCCTGATGTCCTAGTTAAGGTCATGTTTTCCTTGTTTCCAGTTTTCTGTCAGTATTCCCTGTTTTATTTTGATACTCACCTTTGTCTCTCTTGTTTCAGATACTTTACTTCCTGCCCCTGTGTGTTTCCCGCCTTTGTGATTACCTGCCCCGCCCTAATTGGTTTCACCTGTCCCTCATTACCCCTCCTCCCTTGTGTGTATAGTCCTTCTGCTGCCCTTTGTCTGTTGCCAGTTTGTCTCAGTTACTTGAGTGTTTGTTCAAGCTGTTATTCCTTGGATTTTCTTAGTGGATTTGACCTGATTTTTCTTTACTCGACTACTTCAGCCCACTGTTTATTGGATACCTTAGTTTCTCACTGGGCTGACAACCCTTTCCATTAAAAGACCTTGAGTTTTGAGTCTTTTGTCCGTTGGCTCCAGTCTGATAGTAGTTCCGGTAGATTCTACTGCAGAAAGAAAATAGTTCCTACATGAAACTGCCCACAACAAGTTCTGTGGATTATCTTGAGGAACCAGGTCATGATTTTTGGAAAGAGGCAATGAAGACATTGAATTTTCTCAAATGTATGTTTTTTGTACTTTGAGCACCACAAGCCAAGTGCCATCTAGTTCAATTATATTGGAGAGAAGGCAGACATCTCTACAGCCGATATCTCCAAAACTAGGCAACTCAGACCAAAAAAAAAAATCTAGGTGGATAGATAGCACTACGTGTGAGGGGGGAAAATACATATTTTTGATTTTGGATTGGACTGTCCCTTTAATATCTAGTATGATTTCACCTTCATAATAATAGCACGAATTTCAGTTCAACCTAATTCACTCCTAAAATTTGCAATGTCAAGTTGCGAGTTATTGCCATTGTAACTTCAAAAAATAAGTGGTAAAAATGAAATTAAAAAATTCTTCAACACCAAAGAATAAAACTATCAAAGTCATCAAGACAAAACTCCAAATCCCCAAAATGATTTGGGTGTTTTTAATACTTGAATTTAAATATTAATAACATGCCTTTCTTGTCTCCCATAAAGTACATGCAGTAGTTCAGCTGTTTCAATTATTCATGTCCATGTGCTTTAATCTATATTTCCCTTTTGAAACACACATTTGGACATCAATGTACAGTATCAAGCACTGAGAGACAAGAAGAACACACTGGTACTGATTTAAAATGTGCCTATAATGCAAATTTTGCCTCAAGATTCATTCAAGGAATGCAATTTCCAAGAACGTTTGTTGAACCTCTTAAGAGAAACATAATTCAACATGGATGAATCTGTGCCATAAGTAATGTATAATTTAGCCCCGAATGATTAAAAAAGGCCAAGAACCAGTGGAATGGGTTCCCTGCAATCTCGGCCTGATACAAAATCAGATAAAGCAACCTCGCGAACCATCTTTCTCTCAGTCCCACTCTGAGGGAGATGGGCAATTACATGTAAGGTTCGCCCTTTGAAGGTTGCCCTTTGAGGATCATATCTTTTACTTTGGCATCAATCTCGGGAATCAGTACGGACCTTCCACAGAATGTTAACGCAATAGACTGTGGATATCGCCCACACAGCTTCAAAGAGACTTAAGATATCTTGATAATTTTTTTATCTTCTCTTGATAGCTGCTTAGCTCAGGTACTCAGAAATTACGTGAATGTATTGTGCGCAGAGATAATACACTGACTGACGTTAAGTGATAACTGATAAGATATAGTAAATAGCATTTACCACTTTGTGTTTTCCTGAAAAAAATAAAGCCGCTGACCTGTTTTAGAGGGATAATTGCGGCTGGTAGTGTTTCGCCATCAGATGTATTTTCTGTAGTTTTCATCCTCTTTCCTTTCCTGAGCATACTCTACCCTTTGCTCAGATTTATCTAGATTTTAAAGCATGGGCCCTGCAGCAGCCAAGGCTTCGGCTGACTCCCATCCTCCATGTAATTTTGTTTTGGCCCGCCACAGGCCACAGTGTAATTTGACATAACGGAGTCTTACCTCTTCCCCGGTCTGACAATATTGTGACCTTTCATTTTAAAGCCCCTGTGAATCCAGTTCATCACCATAGCTCAGGGATTTGGTAGGGGGTGGAGTGGATTGGTTTGAGAGGAGTCTGCAGGAAGCACTCTTCTTAATGCTGGCACTGGAGCGATGTTTGAAAGTGCTCCAGGACTCTAAAGCAAAGACCCTTTCCCTCAATTAGATTGATTCAGAAGCCCGTGGCTTTAACCTCTGCGGGAACACAATTTGTCTATTTTCCCTCTGATTTTAGAATGTCTAAAGCAATCTCACAAGTGCCTACAGATTCCTGGCTCTTTATGCTCTTTGCCTTGCACATCGCTCCCACTTTCATCCACCCTGCAAGCATGCAAATACCCATCTGTCTATTTATGGAAAGTGAGACATTTAACAATGGATTTCCAGGACAAAGTTGGCTTTATGTGCCGAGAAGGAGACATAGGATGTGTCACAGATGCGATGAGGCTGGTTTATTCAATTACCCCAACTTACCCCTATAGCCTCCATGGACCAGTCAAGTTGCTTGTCTGCCCAGACTCATATAATGTATGTTTGTTACCACTTTATTCACCTGTATCATTGAAGGAGTTTAATAAAAAGTATTAAGTGTATTTTGGGCAATATGAAAGTAATTACTCTGCATCTATGATGCTTAGTGAATAATTTCCAGTGTAAACATACTGTCCACTATTTTTACAGAGAAGTACAGAGGATAGAGGGTTGAACATTATGATGTCACAGTGAGGCTGACCTTGGAACTTTTGGATATAAATGTCATCAATATCATTTTATCCTATTAGATATTTGTGTGTAGTTTTGTCATAATTAACACATGAATGTATTTAGTGAGGTGACTGACCTTTGACCACCAAAATCTAATCAGTTCTCCTTCTAGTTTAAGTGAGCATCTGTGTCAAGAAATTCCCCTGAGGCGTTCTTGAGATATCGCCTTCACAAGAATGGGATGACCTGAAAACATAGTGCCTCAGGCCATAAAAACATACGGGCATAAAATCCATAAAACGTTTTTCAAGGTCAGAGAGCTCCTTCAACATAAATTAATAAATTTGCGCTTATGACAGACATTTTACCCCAAATGTTCTTGGCCAGAGGTTTACAACAAGTGGAATAACAGCACTATGCACAGCAATAAAAGATGGGAATATCATAAGTTTCCAGGAGATAAAACAAAACTATACATTAAGCCACCAGGAGCACTTCAGACACTTGCAATTGAGACTTTTATGACAGAGAAATAAAGGACAATGTGGATTTGCACAAAAATGGAATAGTAATTGGAATCTACAATTCAAAGAAATGGAGAGTGATATCTACATTATATCAGCACCCAATGGAGGAAAGAGGAAATACAAACTGAAACTGGAGAAAGAACTAGGTGTGAATATTCCTGAAGATGAATGGTTGCATATTTGGAGAACACAACAGTCTGCTACATCATCACGTACTTGGAGAGAGCACTGCTGGAAGAGTTTCTTCACAGTCTTTATTACACCCAAAATTAAGAGCAAATCTGTAGCTCAGCCATGTTGGAGACAATGTGGAGCAGTGAATGTAGACCGTTCTCATGTCTTTTGGTTCTGTCCTGAAATTGTACAGTTTTGGGAAAATGTGTATTTGGGTATTGTTGAAATTCTGGGTTATTGTTGTGAATGGTACTTTATTTTGGCGATATGTTAGAAAACATAGTGTTAAGAGAAGATAGATATTTGTTGAAAATCTTGTTAGCGGCTTGTAAAAAAGCCAACACAAGATGATTGGTTGAAAACTGTGAGTGAAATATAGTATGTTATGGAACGGTTGACTCATTGCAAGAACTAAACAGGAACAATGCTGAAAGAAATGGGAGAAATTGACAATATTTAAACATAAACGACAGGATAAGGACTGAAACACTGATTATGCTACAGGAACAAGCTGTGAAGACAAGGCAATCCAGATAGGGTTTTTTGCTTGTCTTGTTTTTGTGTGTGTGTGTGTATGTGATCTTCAAAAGCAATGAATTTGTACAAAAAATAAAAGGGCTAATTGGTCCAGTAGTATTCAAGATTAGCTGATCACTCACACATGCAAGCACTCACTCACTCACTCACTCACTCACTCATGCAAAGCTGTAAAATACAGCTGTGGTCAGGAAACGTAACAGTGTATTTTAGTACAAAGCCCACCTGTATCTGTTTCAAATTAAAAGCCCTCAAGCATTTCTAACTTGTTCATAATGAGGCGGCGATAAACTTAATAGACTCAGAAAATTTGATTATTGTTGTCATGTACTTTTATAATGATATAAATATAAGAATATAAATGTATATTTCATATCCATTTTAAATTCATGGTTTGTTGTTTTGCGAATGCAAATGTTGGCAGTTCATGATGTATTTTTTCCAAGCTTTAGTTCCAGGGAGAAAACAGATTTTTCTTTTGGGTCTCAAGCTGAAAAAGTTTGGGAACCCCTCCTTTAGAACCGAACCCTATTCCAGAATACAGCATTAGCAGTCATTTCCAGCCTCTATAAGACATCAATTCCACTGCGTTTTTTGTAGGAAATGCTGTCACAGGAGTTCATGCATACTATCCATAGTGTAGAAGCAGCCGTCGCATTAATTAACAGTATAGGTCTCTCTTATTGATCCCCAGACCAGCGGGATAAATCTGGGTGAGGAAAGTGAAAGAGCATCACTTGCAGCTCCCTCTGAAGTGCTGTGCCTCTGCTCCAGTGAAGCTGCTCTGCGGCCACCAGGACACACTGCGGTTTTGTTGAACAGTTGTGAATATGTGTAACCGTGTGAGTGTGAAAAAAAAAAAGGGAGTATTGCCCAAAACTTCCCCGGACAAATTAAGTGTAACGACATCTGAAAAACTTGAGATACCCTCGTTTAAAACATAGCATTAGCATAAGTCTTTTATAATTATTTGCTCAGTGATATGTGTGATACTTCAGGTGCAGTCTTGGGTGAAATGTGCTGACCTGGAGCCTTACACTTTTCTGCAATCCCATTTCAAAAAATTTGGCCAATCTAGTTATATCTAATTATGTCCTCAGAGTGCACAGGAAACCACCCTCCATAATGACACAATCCATAAGCTCCATTGATACTTTCCAAAGTAATACTTCCTTTTCAATATATATGTAGTGCAATGTAATGGTTTTGAGAGAAAGTGGAAAAAAAGGTCAACTTTGTAATAATTATGCGGCACTCACAAGCAGAAAAATAACATTTAGATCAATTTGACGTTAAGAGCAGTTTAAAATGTCTCAAGACATTGTCTAATTAGTGTAATTTCTCACCTATGTTGCCAAGCGTGATGAACAAGACTGACACGAACCTGTGTACCAACAATGATTCCGACAACACTGGGAAAATCTGCTATATCCATTAATGCTGTTGCTGGCTCGTAAGCCACATACGTCTGATGGAAATAAAATCAATTACGGCCCTGAAACAGCTTCATGTAATTGCCTAAAAGCTTTACTTCAGCGAGTGAGAAATGCAAACACGTCTGTGGTAAAGGAACATTGTGCAGGGACAATCTAATCTGCAGCACTTGACTAAATCCCTGCGATTCAGCATTTGGTGAACTTCTCCTTCTGCAAAAGAAACTCCCATGATGCATTCCCTCAACAGCTCTTCACCTTCAGCGGCGTCTTTTGGTCAAAGATGCTGCGTGAATAGCTTTTTATCTATCTGAGGATTTCGCTTGAATACATCCGGAGCGAAGAAAATGTCACCACTTTAAGAGTGTCCTTAAAAATCCAGACAGGACTGGACTCTTTGTTGTCTGAACGGCCAGACACAAATTCAAGGTATTTTAAGTCAGCCAAGTCAAACTTAGGGCTTGTGTGCATGTGGAAATGGTGCAGGTATTAGACTGCTCTGTCTGGTCTGACAAGGCCAATATTTATAGAAGGTACATAAGATTTCAGGTGTTGAATGAAGAGAGCCAAGAAAATGTGTGGAACAGGCAGAATCAAGATGCAGTGTTGTGTGCAGTATGTTAATTGAACTGTTTAGGCCTAGTTGGGTTTAATATAAAAATGGACAAAGTGAAGCCAAAACATCTTGATCTCCCCCTTGTGGCTGGTTTCAGTATAGCGTATAAATCCTCCCCCCTCCATGTTAGCAGATGGGACATGGGCTAAACGGAAGAAAATACATGAAAATTGTCTCTGCCATTTTAGGTAGTTTTTCTTTCCCAAAACTGATTCTAATACCTGGAATCGATCTGATGTGGTACAGGACGCTGCTGGGAAGTATAGAGTCCCATTTCTGGGTTAATAAATTATGCAGTACCAGACTGGTGCATAGAATTGCGTACTTGCCAATACCAATACTAGCACTTTAAGGAGTACTGGAGGCATTTTCCAATACCTGTCTAAATTAGGTGTCTGGTTGCAGCTACCTGAACAGTGCATGATGGGAGTGGATTGGGGATTGATGGGAACGAGATGGGACGGGAATCATTCTTAGGGGAGTGGGATGAGACGGGAATATTTGTGTGGGAGTGTGAAAATCCACTCCTGTGTCATCCTCTATCACACAGATGTATGTTTAAGTGTTCATTTTTCTCATAACTTTGCTTTTAATTCGTTATTTAATGCTTTAAAAAAAAAAGGGGGGGGGGGGGGGGGTGTCACATCATGATTGACAACCTGCGTGCCATTCAGTCAGCTGGCTGTATGGGCGGGACCTTGACCGCTGCTCCAAACCTGATCACTACCGTGCACACTCTCACGCTCTAAAAAACCTCACCAGCGCGAGACGCCAGCGTTGGTATCCAGGATTTTTTTGGCTTCATTTTGTATGGTGGGAGGAAGTGGAGACGCATTCAGTGGGATAACCTCATAGCTTTACTGAAGCAAAGTTGATGCAGTGTCCTCCTGTCACTTCTACTTATTTTTTTGCCCAGAGCTATTACAAATCTCCCATCCACTTTTACTTTTTTGGAGTTTCTGTCAGTCAACTCATGAATAGGACATGAACATTTTAATAGTGAATACAGTATATGTATCTAGGCTATTTTTTTTTCCTGGTTCATGAGTGAAAAAATAATTTACAGCTGAGAAAACTGGAAACTGAGGCGATCAGTGTTACCTACCTATGGAGAACAATGAAGAAATACAAACCAGCAGGTGGATAATTGAGCAATAGTGGGGCATGACATGCATAAGTAGCAGCAGCAGGAAATGAGCAGTGAGTTTGACGTCTTATATCAGCCACCCTATTGGTGATGACAGCATGCGCACTCAGCAGATCCTGGGCAGCAGCATCATGAGGTTGACAAAGGATACGTTTCTATTCGGATCCTCTCATGGTTCGAGCTTACCTGAGGCCGGACGTGGCTGCGGGGAGGAACAGACCTGCTGGACTTTTTTTTTTTAGCCTGGTGCGGAAGATGACAGCATTGTAAATATTCATAGTATAACCAGGTTCCATGATGAGAAGGGGCAGACTTGGAAAAAAAAAAAAAGAAGGAAAAAAAATCATGGTTGTCAGTAGAAACTTAGAAAGTATCAGCGACATGGTTCACTTCCCTTAGAAAATAGATTGCAATAAAAGGTCTTTTTTCACAGCAGCCATATTGACATTAAATAGTAAGGTAAAAGGTCAAGGTGCTGCTATTCTGGATGTTTGCTCACTGGAATGGCTCTGCTACACTAAATGGAACAGGACCTTAAGGTTCCCATTAAGTCAATATCAATGTTTAAATGGTTTTTACCAAATACTGTATGTGTCATGCTATATGTCACCTATATGCCCGTATGTGGCCCAACATTGACATAAAAGTTGTTTTGTAGATATTCTCTGGTGATGACTGTCTTGATGACTCATCCTGCACTCGGTCCCGTACACCAAATTTGCATCCGTGCCGTTTTGCTTATGACACAGCAGAGCATGGGAGGAGAATACATCTGTTCACCGGGGCAGGCCTCACAGTATAAAAGCTCAACTTTATAAGTTTATTCGCAGATTTTGGTGAAACTGCAACATATTTTATGGAGAAAACATTTTCTGGCTTCCCCTCTGATATCGTCCAGCTGTTTGGCTTCAGCTCTTGGATATCTTAATCACAGAGCTTTCCTGATGCACAGATGGTTTTATCTTACTTGTTACCAAAGTAGCTAACCGTAACTGTTAGCAGACCTGGGATCAGCAGCCTCCAAGTAAACACAACCGGTCACCAGTGCAAACACAGATCAACAAGGAATACTGTGCTGAGGTTGTTTACAGATCTTCCTGCTAGAAAGATAGCCTCTCTTGTTGCTGAAGTGAGTTCACTAACTGCTAACTGCTGTTAGCTTGGTTTGCTGGGAGCCAAACCTAGCAAGAAAAACCACCTTTGCACTGTAGATTTCCAATCCTTAAAACTAGTCCCCGTTGGAGCTCTCAGTCCAGGAAGACTCAACTAATTGGACCACTTCTCTTTCCATGGACCGCTGTAGCTGCATGCTAACACACACCACTATTAGCTTCTGTAAACACCACTCAGTGTCTGCAAAAGGTCCCTCCCTAGCTGCATATTTTACAGGAAACATGTATCCTAACCATTAAGCACTCTGCTAGCTGTCATGGGAACTTTAATTATATCAGTGGCAACACTTGTGCTCACCCTACTATTTCATATCAATATAGCTGCCGTATAAAAGGTCTATCACAGAGTTATATGTTAATCTCTCCTCACTAAATGGCTCTTTAGCACGGATTTAAATATATGGATAATAGTTTCTTATCCTTCTGGTGTCACTATTTTGCAGTTCAAAAAAAAAAACCAAAAAAAAAAAAAAACCCAACACATTAACTTTTTAAACTGACCTTACAGGATTTGACTTTGATGATACTGTGACTCTCCCCATTGTCTCAGCCACTGCATTCTATAAACAGATAGTGGCTTAAATAGGATTTTCTCCTCTGGTGCAGCAGGAGCAATAATCCACTTTGTAACGTTACCTAACATGACAGGCAAATTTCCCAATTTCCCCTAAGTGGTGTTGAGTCAACACTTTGCTTAGGTTTGCGTTTCAAATCTGAGCGCACACACATATTTGTATATTAAAGTCCAACAATGACAGTAGGACTAGCTCAGTGGGACTAACTCAGTGGTGGCTGTTGAGTTTTATTGACAAATGTTATTTATTATTCTGCTCTTTGTCCCTGATTTAATTGCCATTTGGTCAAAAGTGATTCTTTTTTTTTTCTGCTCTTGGCCACTGCCCAGCCATCTGTAGTGTCCTGGAGAGGTCCCTGAACACAACCCTACAGTGGATGGTCAGACATGGCGCACAAGAAGGGAAGAGAAAAACATGTCATCAATCATAAAAGCTTAAGGCCAGGAAGGCAACAGCACCATCACACCATTCATCTCTTGCTTTTTTCATTCCTCCTGCCTCTTTCTGTCCCTGATTCCACACCTCCCTCCATCCATTTCTGTCTCCCGCCGATCCCTCCTTCCTCACTGTTTCCCCCCATTTTATCCTTCCTCCCTCCATCCATCACTCTCTCACTCCATCTTTTTACTTAATCCCATTTTGCCTTCATCCACTTCTCCTTCCCTCCAACTTCCAGTCTCTGTCATGACAGTTTTTGTCCGAATGTTTACAGTTGCTTTGAAACATGAAAATCCTCAGAAACATCTTGCTTGCTGCTCACAAGGAAAATATGATTTTGAAAAAAATGCAACACTGACTTTTTTTTTCTGGCTAGTTGACCAGCAAGCAGATGTTTCTTTAATGTCATTTCCCCAGGCAGTGGATGCAAATCTATGTGGCCCTGTGCATCTGTTCAACCAACAAAATTATATATCTCTGCATGTGTATTTGGATAGAGGGCACTGTAGACAAAGACAATCTTGACATCAAGCAGCTAAACATGGCTGCTGATTATATTTCAAGTCCCTTAAGTCTCATATTAAATAGATGTCTGCTATGTGGGGTGTAGGTTGTGGAAGGAGGGACAAATCTTTCCATCAATTAAGTTACCTTTTAAATTTTAGACCTACTAGCACTCATCCTGGGTTTAGCAAGTCTATGTTTGTGCTTTCCTAAATAATGTACTTGGATTCAGGTGCATCACTAATAGCAAAGGTAATATAGAAAATGTGTCAGTGGAAAAATATTAGTTTAAGACAAATGTGACATGAATCAAAAAGATATTTTAGTATTGCAGATATTAAAAAAAAATACTTTCCAGCATGTGTTGTTACATAATTTATAAATTCTGTAATTTGTGTAGTCAGACTCTAAACCTTTTCTGTTCTCTATGGTAGATCCTTGCTAAATAGTAGGATGACTCACGTTGTTTGGCACAGGTAAGAATTAGAAACACCGACATGACAAGACTTGACAAGATGAAAACTTTAATTCCTTATGTTTTTTAAATATTAGATTGGGTTCATGATCTCCACAGGTGCACAAAACAATACTCCTCCACATCTCTCCTGGCAGACTGCGACACCATCATAGTTAGTGAAACTGAGGAGCTGAGCAGGTATACCAACTGCTTTTACACAAACTGGATCCAATCCATTTTTCACGTTCCCAGAATCTTATAATTTATATTATAAGCCCACAAATATGAAATATTATGCGAGAGCCTCTCTCTTTCTGTTTGGCATGCTCTGAACACTGGGCTACTTGTTATGGGTGCTTTGTTTGTCTCGCCTTTCCAAGCTTTCTGTCTGAATTTAATCTAAATACAACTTCCATTTATATTAGATTATATTCGATAATGCCGTGTTTGCGTTTAAATTGCAGAGAAATTCAAACCATGAACAAGACTTCTGGGTTCCTGAAAATGTGGTGGAGACGAGGAATAAAAAAAAACATAAAATACTGAGGGGAGAAGGTGTAATCCGTGTGTAGATAGCAAGGCAGCTACATCTGCAGCTTCAAAAAAATAATGGCTCTGGGAAAATCACTATAGTTTTTCAGCTGCGGAACAGTTTAATCACATTTTTCATATGATAGGGTAAGTATTAGAGGGAGGGTGGAGAGAGGAAAATGTCTCAAGGACAAAAGCATGATGCATGCTTTGCAGTGTGATGACTGCAGATAGGACCTATCTCCTGGATATCTTTTATTGCTTTTATATTTGCTCCTGTCCTTGGGTTCTTCATGAATTGGAATTTGTTTCCTTGAAGTGCATTTCTTCCTGCACAAAGAAAAATAAGGAGATTGAAATGCCGGGCAAGATACTTACCACAAAAGGCTTTTCAGATAGACCAATGCCAGCAATGGCTTCCTAGAAAAAATGTTTTACTTGGCAAAATGTTTTTAAATTTAAAAAAAAAGCATGCATATTGAAGTTTATCAACTATGACATAAAATGTCATTTTATTTTTATTCATTAAACATTTACTTAAATGTCCAGGCAAGAGTAAAGAGTCCAGTGCTCACAAATACCAATTATAATATAAGCTTATTTGCATTTTATTTAATCTGATTGGCTTAAAAACAGAAATACACACATACACACACAAAAAATGCAAATTTCAAACTGAAGGAACAGTAACAGAGACGGAGCTGCTCTGCTCTCACAGTTGTTTACTGTTGTTTACAATCCGGGATACATTTATGTGATACTTTTGTCATCAAATTGCAGTTTTTTATCACTGCTAGGAAAACAAAACAAAACAGGAAAAAAAAAAAGTTGTATCAGTTTTGAAATACAAAAGGAATTAATATACATGGTATCAAGTGTTATTCTCTATTCAAACAACAGAAGTAGTATTCAAAAGCGTTTTATCTCTCTTCTCACAACAAACCTCAGCCACTTGATGGTTGACGTGCCACCGATGATGTCACAGCATATGCACACGAATCTTTGTCCCATGGGAATACATCGTGAGGTGTTCTTAGTGCACCTGGGTACAATTTAGGTTATCACACCGAGAATTATAGTCCAGATAAAATGGTATCTAACTTCTGTACTGTGACATATTTCAGAGTGAAACCGGACGGGCAGGTAGGACGTAATGTTTGGAGGAATTTGACTCAAACATTGAAAAGTGGGCGTGTCACAACCCAACGTAAATATTGAATCTC
>JAJHUR010115890.1:0-22058 GCA_027495735.1 Lutjanus campechanus | reverse complement strand
TTTAAGAGCTTGGATTAATCGCTTGAGGATCTGTTTTGCGGAGGAGAGATCGGTTTGGTTTTGGGGGTCGTCATGAAAAGCCTGGATCTGCTCCTGGTGGCATGTTGCTTATGTAGCCTGAGCACATTGGGAGGTAAGGCACAAGCTGACACAATATACCCACGTAATAAAGCTGTAGTGGTCATGTAATAATCCTTATGTGCATACTACACTTATAACATGTGTAAAGTGCCACATGGAACAAAAAACATAACCTAGTACCCACCAGAAAATATAGATTAACACTGGAAGCCACCAAGAGCTATCATAGTAATAGTACCGTCTCTCTGGGACATGGTGTAAATTCTTATCAGAATATTAAAGGTATAGCCTTTGATAGTGATATTTTAATATTTCATATCATATATTTTAGGTGCAGAGAAATATGATCCATAGTACTTAGCAATATAGGTCCTGCCCATGTAAAAAGAAATAGTAAAGTCATGCTTACTACTTTATTACACTCGTGCTGCTTCAGTGTTTATGAATGCATCTCCCTAAAGCCTCTATGACGAAACTGAATTCCAGTAATACTGAGTAGGCTGAGCTATTTGTCACAGCAAACACACCGAATGTATCGTTGGTCCGGTAACAGATCACAGAAATACTATGGAAATATTGAACACATAGCATATTAGCAACAGCCATGCCAGCAGCTCTGTGAAGCTGTACTTAGACACAGCAGTGCTTTGAGCTAACTGCTAACATCAGCATGCTAACACACTCTCTGTGACATGCTAACATGCTGATGTTTAGCAGGTACCTAATATTTACTAGGCTCACATTTTTCTTACTAAGTTTTCCCTCTCTTTTTTGTACGTGAAGTATGCTAACATTTGCTAATTAGCACTGATTCGGCTGATGGGATGACACTAGTTTTACAGGTGTATGGTTATTTTAAAAAAGAATAGGGAAATTTAAAATTTTGGCCTGATGGTGACACCCTGACTTAAACAGTGGGGGTGAATGATACTGGAAACCATTATCTGGTGGCCTTAACATATTTTACTTACGACCAGTGTCAACCTGGTGGTAGCACTTCAGGAAGAGCCAGTGGATCCCCAGAGTCATCAGGATTCATCCTCTAATGAACATGAATGTACAATTGACATGTATAAAACAGTACACACTGAGAGCTCCCCAAAAGTGAAGGCAAAACATCTCAACTAACCCCTGGTGGCTGGTTGCAGTATGGGTTTTTGACTTTTTTAGGTAGTTTTTATCATGTTGATAACTCTTTTTTTTTTTTGAGTTATTTGGTGCTATAAAAAGGGGGTTTCATGTCAGGATTGACAGCTGTGCCCAGCTCATGATTAAGTTGCTTGGGTGTAGAGGCGGGACTGCAATATTGAGTAAAACAAAGAAATAAAGAAATAAGAGCTTGCTGATGCTGTCATGCTGGCCTTTATTTCACTAGAATTAAACTTGAATCCTTTTTATCACTTGCTTCCCCAGTTGTTCTCAGTGATTGATTATAATTGTGGAGTCGGGACGGCCTGAGCTTTTTTGGGCCATGCCAGAAAATGTTTCTAAACCACAGGCCTGTGACATGTGTATGGACTATTTCTACAGTGTACAGTAGATCCTGTGGGATGTCTGTTATGTTTGATGTCCAGATTTAATGTGATATTTTTTTAATATTTTGTAGTGCACTCATCATTTCCTTTGTTTTTTTTTCTCTGTTACCTGCCCAGGGACCACAGAAGTAATTAGCATTTTAGCTAACTCTGGCATATTTACATCATGTATCATCACTAATGTTCATTAATGTCTTCAGTCCCTGTTAAATGAATAAAAAAATGACAGAAAATGAATTGAACCATAATTTAGGTACCGTAAAAAAGTTAAAAAAAAAAAAAAAAAATCAATACAACTGGCATTTTGTCAGATAGTCTTTAAGGATTCATTTTATCATTTAGTCATCAAGGCTGTGATAATAGAAAAAGCTACAAAGGTAGATTTTTTTTTATATAGAAACCATTGTTGTTGTTGTTATTTAACAATGTGTAGGTCTCTTTGAGTTGACACCTTATACCCCTCAAATCAACAAACCAATGCAAGGCACCAGTGAATTTATAGTAATGTTGAAAACAAGGGAGATGGAATAAAATATGGAAGAAATAAACAAAGGTAACTCAAAATTGGAAAGGAAAAAGACCAGTGTTAGTGCTGACAGCAGTCATAAACTTAACTAAATATCATCAGAGACTCTAAGGCCATAAACAATCATTGCCAGGCAACCATTTCGTCAGAAAAATCAATGTCTCTCTTGTCTTCAGGCAGCTGATTTGATAACCGACCACTGGTTCCTGGACAAAAACAGTGCACTCAAACCACTCAGAGAAATATATAGTTCATACTGAACTTCACCGCTGTCATTGTCGATTTTTAAATCACGTTCATCACTGCTTAGCAAGTGCACTCCCTCGTTTTTAGTCGAGTTATTATGAAGGAAAACAGCTGAAAGCATATTTTTACGACCTTCTCAAGTCGGATGACTCATAAATTCTTCCTCTGTCTCTTTGTCAACATGACGGCAGAAGAGCAAAGTATACAAATGACCATTCAAATCTGCCTCTGTATTTTATTGCTGTCAGTATATATACATAGCGAGCATCCGCCACACTAGCCTCCAGCGTGGTCCCATCTCATCTGATCTCATTGGTCTTGGTTGTTACTTAAGTTTAGTCTGACTTATTCACCAAGTCATCTGAACCGGGCAGAGAGAAGAAAATGCTAATTTCCAGCCTTCTACAAGCAGCCTCGCCCATCAGCAGCCATGCTTCCCTGTGCCTGGCTAATGGGGGTGCCTTGCTGGGTGATCGTTGTCATTTATTCCTGTCAGGTCAGATCCTGCCGGGGCCACGGCTATGCCAAACGTGATGAATGCTGCGTCACCAGAGCTGCTGATTATAAATGCTTCTAACCTTCCAACGCTGAGGAGGAAATAGGGAGAAATATAACTGAGGATACAGTGGAGTGTAAGCATTTGGGTTTTGGTAGATTCACATTACAGGCCTGTTGTGAGACACTTTTAACTGCTACTGGCTAATAATACAGTCAGCAGGCTGTA
Source organism: Lutjanus campechanus (assembly GCA_027495735.1). Lineage (NCBI taxonomy): Eukaryota > Metazoa > Chordata > Actinopteri > Lutjaniformes > Lutjanidae > Lutjanus > Lutjanus campechanus. The sequence continues at coordinate 18,946 of JAJHUR010115890.1, read as the reverse complement.
CACAGGCATTAAGGTCTAATGGTATTGATTTGATCATTTTTATGTGTTGCAGTAGTGTTAAATATTAATGGAAGACACAGCTATGTTTAGTTTAAACTCAGAAGATTTACTTTTTTAACAATGTCTTTTCAAATTGATGTTGAGAGAGGCTTTGGCTATAGACGGATCTGGCAACCATTTTAGTACTTTCATGTATTAATCCATCATCAAAGATTCTTTCATGATTCAATTGATAACGAAGGCTGATACACATTTGTCTTTTATTTGGCCATGGATCACTTCACCGCATCATTTTTGCAAAAAAAGTCAACTTTATCCTGTTACCAAATCAATGAAATCCCTCCACAAGCCACCGCGCCACTCTCCATCCCTCCCACCACCCATTTACATTACATTTGTGGGTTACCTGAGTGGGTGGTTGAAGCAGAAGGGTCAGGAGGATGTTCCATTGATCGTGGTGGTTTGTATTTCCAGAGATTGGATCTCTTCCTCTTTTAATTTAGCCACAACTAGTCTAGCTATCTCCTGCTGGGCGACACATCCTCCTATAATAACTAATTCTGGGAAGCATCCACTCGCCGTGCACTATTGACTCAGCCGCTGAGCCAGAGGGTTCATTGGTCCCCCCTATTTGAATGCACAACACACCTTGGCTGCCAATCAGTTCTCTTCGCCCCCACTTGTCACCAGCGTGATGGGCTTTTTGCACAGAGCACCCAGCAAGAAACTTTAGTTAAAAGTGTTTGGGTTCAGTTTATGAATTTTAAGCTGTGAGAGAGACGGACGATGGACAATATAAATGGAAATTGGTTCACAACAAACTTGAACCAAAATAGCCACAGCATTACTACTATTGTCTGCTGATGGGCTGTGAACATATCCAGCTGCCCTCGAGGCTTTTGCAGCTACTAAATAATAACTAAATGATGCAACTGCAGCCTAATTTGGCTGATAGTGAATTTACTACCAGCTATGGGTTTCTTAAAATCCATACTTGAAGTCAAAATGATCAATCAGCTTAAGTCATGACTGAATCATTCATGTACTCCCTTTATCATGTGTCATACAGGTGCGTCTGATGTGGAAAAGGCTCTGATGAAGACACTTTTTCCCAACTACAACCTTAAGGTGCGGCCAGCACTCAAACCTGAGGACAGGGTGGTGGTCCGTGTGGGTATGGTCCTCTCCTCCTTCGTTGGACTGGTGAGGCACGAGACCCTAACACTTACGTTTATTTACACACATACATGCACAAAAAGAATATAACAAAGCAGTTCTTGAAAGGATATGAAAAACACAGAGGCCAGTCTATCCGTGATATCTGACAATCCTTGTTTTACAACAAGTTCAAAACATTTTAGTCAAATCCAGCTTTGGATAACAGGGGGGGCTTCAGAGGTGACAAAGAGCCCCCTTAGGTGCCCTTGTAGTAGACAAAATGTGATAAAGCATCCTCTCGGGTGCCCTTCCAGTGAAGACAACACAATGCAGTGCCATACAGGGTGCCCCATATAGTAGAAAATGAGTCAGCTTCTATGTGCCTTTAAAGGGTTAAACGATAGTTCCCTGTATATTTTTATAAGAGCTGTAGTAGTAGTAGTTGTACTTAAAGTCTCAAAATCAAACAATTTTAATTTAAATTATGGATTGGAACTATTTCACCAAAAGTGCTTCATGACTTTTGCCACAATGGTGCCCATCGCATACAGGCCCCTGCCCCTCAGACAGTCTGAGTGCGCCACTGTTTGTGAACATGCTGGTCATGGTGTTGAGTTAGTATACCAGCTAGCTATAGCTTTTATACTGCAACGTATGCCAGAGGACAGTCGGGTTAGTTTTAAGGCTTACGATACCGTTATAGTGGACCGAGCAGTCAACACAGGTTTAAAGTTCAAAAAAGGAAAAAAACATTCTCTCACTCCCGAGATTAAAAAACACACATACAGCCACTCACTTGTATTCTCAACTGGCGCAGCAGGTGTGCTCCTGCAGCTGGTAACGTGTTTCCATAGTGATGACGAGCCTAGCTTGTGGCTATCAAAAGCTAAAACTTTTTGTAACCTTTTAAAAGCAGAAAAGCTACTAACAAAATTATTCTCACAGACTTTGAGCGCACCAAAAACCTCCCAAACGTCCAACAACTGTATTTTCTATAATTTGGTATCCTCCATTGGGCACTTTTGCCTTTATGTCTTCCATTTTAGCCAGCAGCTAGCCTTCATCGCTGTCAAATTACACAGTCACATCACATTATGTTTGGCAGGATGTGGGGTCAAAGGTTGTGTCATGGCCTTTCACAATAAAACCCTGGCAGCTGATTAAGCTTGAGCATAAATATTAGCATATGTAAATGCTAAAAATACTGGATGATCATTTTCATCTCTGATTTCTCAGAGGAAAAAGATATTATTGTAATGTATGTATAATATTGTTGTTCTCACTTGCTGCCCACCTGCAATTAGTTTGCATATAACCATGGTCACACCCCTCAATTTATATGAATATATTTTTTTACCCACAGACACCCGACCTGCAGGATAAAGGTCTCTAATCTGGTTCATATAACAGCAGCTTCCTGTCAAGAAAAAACTGATATGATTTTTGTTTTATTGATGACTGGAGGTGTGTTGGCTGCCATCTACTGTAGGTGATAGACTATTGTCTTGAACTGTCCACTTAAAACAAAACAGACAAACAGCCTTAAAAAATGTGATTTTTTTTTTATGGGTTTCATGTGACAGTCAGGAATTTAAACCTCCTGAGATGCCTCCATCATCTCCTGTGCCTCTCTTCTCCCATTACCTGACATTTTGCTCTGCTTCAATACTGTAACTTAACCACAAAAACTGTGCGTACCATACTTAAAAATCAAATCTGATTCCCTCAGACAGATGTATCTGAACGTTTTAAGCACAGCGGTTGCTCCCCATGCTGAGAGCCACCTATACTCCTATAATCAAATATGACAGGATAACAGAATGTAGCATATTTAGCACAAAATGCAGCGCTAATTTTAATTCAAAACTGTGAATATATCTGAGAGCCATCTGGTTCTGAACTCAGCACTTGCTGGCCTGCTGAGTCGAATGGCACAAAGAGTCATGCTACTGCTGGGAAATGGTGTATTAGCAGCATGCACCGACTGGGCAGCTGCCTGTGGGACTACAGACGCAACAATGCACACACTCAAACACGCACACACACACACACACACACACACACACCAGGTCACTTTATCTGTGTTCCTTGGCTCTCTTCTCTGTACACTATGAAAAATTATACACGAATTTGGTAGAATAATCAACTGTTTTTTTTCTCATGAACAAAAGGTAAATATACAAGTTGTATTTATTCATTTTAGTTCAACTTAATGTTTCTAGTATTTTATTTTCAAAATACGTCAGAACTTACAGACATTTATGCTTCTAACTTTCAGATGATTGACTTGAAGAGTTGAATGAATGTACTGTACAGAGTTCAATCAACTCATTAAATTAAGTTACTAAAGAGACATGGTCAGCATATAAACAAACTTCCCAGCATGCATTGTTTGAGAGTTAAAACTCTCCTGAGACCCTTCTAACTTCTAACATCTAAGCTCATCAAGTCTATTTAACTAGAAATGTTCATTTGTTTTGAATCATTACAAAATAACCTCAACTCGTCTTTTCAAATTCAGTCAAATATTTTTTTTTTCAGCAGTCCAGGCACTATTTTTCAAGTTGAAACAAATCGTTTATTTTTACAGTGTATGCACACACCAACACATGTATCCACACAGCATCACATGTACATGCACATCTACAGTGAACATGTTCTTCGCACCTCCACTCAAGGTCAGTTCAGCCCTGGAGAGGAAGTCACATGGGGCCTTTAAGTTCTGGAGTGGAACGATCTTGAACACAGACCTACTTGGACGTCCAGTCCCCGTCTGCCCCATCAGCTGGAGAGCAGCAGTGTTGTTATTAACATTCCCCCCCATCATCCTGAGCTCATTTCAAACAGTTAGAGGAAGTATGAGTAAGTGATATGTCAGTGATGAGATAGGTATTGTGAGATGGTTTAAGTCAACCTCCCTCGACCCCATCCCCCCCTCCTCCCTGTTCCTGTCCCAGCTGTCTCCCTGACATTCCTCCCAGCGTTTTAAATAGCAGGCCCGGCTCAGGGAAGCTCCACCTTCCCGCTGCATAGACAATCACATGTACACAGACACACATCCCCAGACACACACACACACTCACATGCAAACATCTTTACCAAAGATCATCATGAGCATCATGAACTCTGTCCTGGAAGTAGCTGGTGTGTGTCCATTACTGTCAGACCAGCCAGCATCTCAAATGACTGTCAGCTGTTTTGTCTGCTGGTTTGGAGCTGCACTGTAAAACTCATCATTTCAAGTCAACTGTTTTCACTAATTTCTTGAGTTAAGTCAAACTAAATTTAAAAAATATATATATATAAACTGTTTTATAAGTTTTGTCAACTTACAAAAACTTTAGATAAACTTGAACGCTTGAGTTTTAAATTCTACATTTCAACAATTGTTCACTGTGAGCTGTGAATCTAATTTGTCATTATTTGTGTGTTTCACTGTAAAAAAAAAAAAAAAAAAAAAAAAAAAAGTCAATAAAACTCAGAATTTCAAGGTAACTGCTTTCACTAGATTTTTGCTTTTTGTACCAAACTCAAACTCTCAAGACTTCAATTAAAGTAAACAAAGTTTTGCCAACTTGTAATGTTTTGATAATTTACTTCTCTTCTTTAGATAAATTTGAATTTTTTAGATTCTTTTGAGAAAGCGAAAATAAAGAAAAAGAAAAGAGAAGAAAAGTAAATTATCTCAACAAAACATTACAGGTTGGTGAAACTTCTCAAAACTGAGTGGGGCTCAAAACCCAACAATCTGTGCGAAATTTTACATTTTCTCAACTTTTTCATTTTTACAGAGCTGAAAATCAAATGGTTCCAATTGAAGGTATAATACCTTTAAGCATTATTGACTTTCAGTTTAATGAGTATACTCAATGATTTTTGAATTGAACATGAGTCAAAAATGTGAGTTGACTGAACTTAAATAATTAGTTGAGAGTTTTCTAATTGGATGAGTTGAGTAGAGTAACATTGACATTTATTCAAGTCAAAAGACATCGAGTCCTGTTTATAAGTTCTGAAGTGGTCTAAAAATATAAAACTAGGAATTTTAAGTTGAATTAACTTGTGGTTCAGTATACAAACAAATTCCTAATTTAAAAAAACATCAGCTCACTTTGTTATGATTGTTCTGGACGTATCAATGCAGCACGACTGACAGTAATCTGGCTAATGCGTCGTCATTGGATTAAGTCCAGTTTCCTAAAACTAATTTTAAACAGAGCCTTTCAAATAAGGCCAGAAAATATTAGCCAAAAGGCCGTGATGGATGGTCTTGTTACAGTGGCTGACTATTAAAGGGACATTCCCCTTACAGGCACGCATCCCTTTACATTAATCTAATAGCAATATAACGTGTTAGTCTCGTGTCTGAATAAGATCCCTGGTCACTTTTAGAGTCATTACAGCCAGTCGTATAAGGTTGAGCCCAATGTTTTCATCTCATCTGAATTGAATGTCATCAGATGAATGTGAAGGCTTCAGCAGCAGCACCAGGTGAAACATGCAGAGACAGAAATGTGGGTCTCGTCCTGCCCTCTAATATCACTGTATTAAATACACACAGGTTGAATAATACCAGAATTTTCCAACCGAGTGTTGAACACTATTTGGAAGATGCTATGTTGTGAGTGTTTTGTGTCCATGAATGTGTGCGTGATCATTTTAAAAAGCACCAATAATACTTACTTTTAAATCTTTTTGTTGCAGAACATGAAAAATGAAGAAATGAGCACAGTTGTTGTCATGAATCTGGTAAGTGTGTTTATGTGTCACTGCTTGTTGCTCTGGGGGCTGCAAAATGGAGTTGGTTTATGAAATTCTGGGGGTAAATTTCAAGCCTTCCCAGCTCACAATAAATAATTTGTCAGCAGTCTTTTTTTTAAACACTAGAAGTGCCAGAATCCCATGGCTACTAGAATGCCCATAAGTGGTCATTTTGACCTTTGACTTCCAAACTCCTTTATCTCTCATGATAAATACCAGACTAAGAGATTAATGCATGAGGTAGAAATAGGTCGAAGTTTTGTGTAATATATATGAAAAACATTTTAAATGAAAATACAGACACTTTTAGAAATAGTCAGGTCCCAGCAGCATTGTGTTTTGTAACATATATGGTCAAATTGAGTTGTTAAGGACACAACAGCTTATTATTACAAAAGCATAAAGGTGAATGAATGGGAGCCCTTACACACAGTCTTTGAAAGTGTATAACTTCTCAATATTTCACATTATTTTGACCAACTCATCCGTGACTCCAGCTGCACTGAGACGGAGTGTATTACCATAACACCTCCTCCTTCATGTACAATTCAGTACCAATACGCTACACAAATAACCAGGCGAGAACACTTGGAGTAGTCATAATAATACAGAGTATATGCAAAATGAAAAATTATGCAAATGCCGTTTTGTTATGCAAGGACAAATGCACAGGGGAGCGGTCCCTGTGGAATCTAATTACAGCAGTGGAGAAATGAAAAATAAACTGATGAAATGACAAATTGGTAACATTTGTAAATGCAAAGTTTCTCCCTTCTGTCACTCTCCGTTTCCCACTTGTCCCTGCCCTTTTCATGTACTCGTGTGTGTGATTTTACCACATTCCTGCACACATAAACAACACAAGCGCTCGTTTCTTTAAACAGGAGTGGACGGATCATCGGTTGCAATGGAAACCAAAAGAACATGATGGGATCAAGGTGTTGCGTATCCCCGCGGGGAAGGTTTGGCTGCCTGACATCGTCCTCATCAATAAGTAAGCACTGCACTCGCATTGACATGAATTAATCAGAGAGAGCTGAGAGGAGAACCCATTTGGCCACTTTCCTCCATTTTGGGGATTTTAGTTTTTGTCTAGGATTGTTTCTTCCCAGGCCCCTAAGGGGTATTTTGTTTTTACCCTCCCATACATGTTGATATGTCTGTTCTTTGCTTGAGTGACATGTAGATTGCTGCATTCACATGCTCTCAGATGGTCCCATGTCAGGAAGTTGTTCTTCAGATTTGTTGTTTTTTAACGTGGAAGCCACATGGACACAACGGATACAGTAGGGTTGCTGTCATACTTGTAGCGTCTGGGTGATGGGTTGGCTGAAACCAGCATCCCAGTGAAGATTCATGTTGCTGTTCAAGTATGCTGAGACTGCTGGCCATCACTTCATCAGCTACATGTGAGCCTTGAGTTGGGCACTAAGCTTATAAAGACTTTAGTTGGAATAGCAGCTAATTGTTGGTAGCATGATGAAGCCAGAAGAACACCAAATTGCTGCAGTGGAGATTAAGTTGAAGACCGAGTGCAGGTACAGTACAGTACAATACCTATATAATGGAACAAGTCTGTCACAGCGTTAAATTTGGAAATTGAGATAGTTAAAACAGTGAGTGTAGTCTCTGTTTCTTACACCTCCGCGCGCATACACACTCCCAGTAACACCGCTGTAAATATTCCCACTGCTCCATTCATCAACACTTTATAGGCAATTAAGCAGCGTGGCTCCCTGAAAACTGAGATGATGGCACCGTTCAGCTACTTCAGCCCGGGGAGGCGAACACTTGGAACCACACACATACACACAAATATGTACACACAAAATGCAAAAAGCATGCACACCCTTATCTGCGAGCGTTTGATCAATGCTGGTCATATTAGCTACGGCAGCACCTTCACAGGGACGGGCGTTTTAGGAGGACGCAAAATGAGCGGTGCCATAAAAAGCAAACACAGCAGCCCGACAGACGGTTAAATCTGTGTCTAATTGACTTGATGTCTTTGTTGTGTGCCGTGTTATGAGCTTAACGGCCACAGCAGCCCCTGTATACATCCAACATTAGTTCTGCACTTAGAAGTGTCCTGTGAAATGTGTCGAGTTCCTACATTTCATCCACGCCAATTAAAATGTTTTAGTGGGGTCTCGCAGTTTGGGACCGCAGCCAAATGTTGATGTACTCTGTAGCTGAGGTGAGAGAATGGAAGGAGCGGTGCGACTGCAATAATCACACACATGAGATATAGTTACTCACTCTGACCACAGCTTTGCCCCGTCTGTCTTTGTGGTTGATGTTATGCTTTACTATAAAGAGCAAAGAGACAATACAGTTTTATGCAATAAATATGGTGTCATACTGCAATGAAGTTATATGATGTGGAGAAACTTTGGCCAAACACAAGGGACAATATTTAAAGTCTGAACAGAAAAATCCTCAGACATTTTTTGCTGCAAGGTGACCCGTCCAACATGCTGTCTACCTGCAGTTAGATAGGCAGGTCTGGGTGTGTGGCCTCAGCTTGGCAAGTAGTTCTGCCAGTTAGCACTGGATGGGGCCAATGTACACTGACATGTCTCTCAATCAATCATTCGTCCCAGTATGCTCCTGTACTGTCGGCAGTGCACTGATTTACAGCTATGCAAAAACAGCAACAAATTTGCACGTCACCCCCAAAAATAAAGTTAAAATAGAAGTATTGCAAATGGTGCAGACAGGGTAACCAGAAACACAAGGAGCAGGGAACATCCTGTATGCAGGCAACTTGAGGCAGGGCTGTATCAGTTCAGTTCAAGTACAGGCTTACAGGTGAAGGTCAAAACAAGAAAAAAGCCGTCTAAATGAGGCAAACAAATCTGTAAAGGTATATGCAGACATCCAAGGTCTAAAAACAGGCAAGGTCCAGGGAAAACAAAGCAAAAGTCCAAAACAGAAAAAGGCTTGCACACTTGACACGCGGTGCAAAGATGAACTGGCAACGATATGAGGGAAACACACGCTAAATACTCCAGAGACGGAAGACTAATGAGGGATAAGTGAAACTAATCATCAATCACAAAGGCGGGAAACAAACAAAGGCAGAAAGTAAAGCAAACCAAGACACACGAGGAAAGACTTTCAACATAAAACAGGAAATGACTAAACTGAAACCCCAAACTGTAACGAGAATGTGAGGAATTCATAATCTCTTTGAGAAATCAGAAAATAAGAGACGTTTCAAGAAAGTTTTTTAATACATGTTGTATCTAAATCTGTTTGCAGTAACGACGGGGTGTTTGATGTGGCCCTGCATGTCCATGTTCAGGTTTATAATAATGGCAGAGTAACCTGGACCCCCCCTGCGCTCTACTGCAGCTCTTGTGGAGTAAAGGTGAACATCAATACATGTTGCTTTCTCCTCATTTTCTTCTGGGCTTCTCCTCTTCCACCCGTCTGACTCCTGTAACATCCCTCTTTGTTTCTCGGTCTAGGTAACATATTTCCCGTTTGACTGGCAGAACTGCACCATGCAGTTCCGCTCCTACACGTACGACTCAACAGAGATCGACATTCAGTACGCGCTGGACTCGAGAGGCAACGAGATCAGGGAGATCCAACTGGATGAAGCTTTCAGTGGTGAGAATTGGATGGGGAACACAAGAGGACAGACAGATGGACAATGGATGGATGGAGGGAATAGGGGACTTTTGGGAAAGGAGAGAAAAGTGTCGTGATGATGATGAACACTGATGAATTGATGAATTTTTAAATAAAAAGAAAAAACATGCATTAGAGTTGCAAGTTTAAGCATTTTCATTTTATTTTAGAGGAGCTCTTAAAGGGATAGTTCAGATTTTTCCAAAGGGGGTTCTATGAGGTACTTAACAATCATCAGTGTATTACCTACAGTACATGAGAGTCAGTACACCCCCGGTTTGGAGAAGCAAAGAGGGGCACAAGCGTGGAATCTAAGCGATGAACTGCTGTGGACAGGGTCAGCAACAAAAGGTATTTTAGCCAGTTAAAGAAAAGAAAAGTTAAAGTCCATCAAGAAAAACCAACATCAGTTTAAGTGTAAGCTATAATAATAATATTTTTACCACTTTACTTTGCCATCAGAAAGTGTTTTCTGATGGGAAACTACTGTTATATAAGCCAACCAAACTCCACAGGCAAAATAAGTAATTTTACCTTGCAGAAAACAGGAGTTGCTGGTCTACTCCTGCCTTGATCAGTTAGCTTTTTTGTGTTATTGTGTTGACTTCAGTGTTTTCAAAGGATGGTTCAGATTCACCGAATTCACACAGTAGCACAAACAAACTAATAATTTTAGGCAGCAGCAGACGGCAATGTTCTGCAAGGTAAAATTACTGATTTCACCTATGGAGTCTGGTTGGTTTGGAGAGAACAATATTTGGCTTATATAACTCCAGTTTCCCCTCAGAAAAGCCTGTCTGACAACAAGGTAAAGCAGTGAAAATATTCTAAATATATAATATCTTGAACTGGACCTTTTTTTAATTGGCTAAAATACGGTTTGCTTCTTATTGTGTCCACAACAGTTTCTTGTTTAGCTTTCATGCTGATGCTCCTCTCTGCTTCTCCAAACTGTGAGTGTGCAGACTTGAATTTTCTGGGTAATACATCTCAAACAACCACTTCAAATAATCCAGATTATCCCTTTAAATTCATGAATAAATGAAACATGCCGTATTAAATCCACCTATAAGCATTTTCAGTTAAGTTTTAGAGGAAAAAGTAAAAGATATAAAGGTAGTGAAATGTGCGCAGTGGGGGGCATTGTGGTAGTCAGGGGGGTCATATTCTTTTGCATGATACAGTAAATTAGTTCTCCCCTCTTTAATTTTGTCTCACGAGTCGCTTTATGCATGCCTTTGCTGAGTATTTGAACCATAGTCACAGGAGTGTATTTACTTGCTTACACTTTTGTTTGGAGACCTCTTATTTTATGCAGATTTGTTGTTTGTGCTGCAAAAGCCCACATCTTGCTGAGCTGAATTCTTACAATGTGAACGTTTCTCCAGAGGGCGGCGAGTGGCACATCAGACACAAGCCGTGCAGGAAGAACATGAATGACGATCAGTACGAGGACATGACCTTCTACCTGATCATGGAGAGGAAACCTCTGTACTACGTGCTGAACATCATCCTCCCCTGCATCCTCATCACCATCATCGCCATCTTTAACTTCTACCTGCCTCCTGACGCAGGTGCGCTGACAGTGCAGAAAAATACATATTTTAATATGAGACAAAGGTAAAGATGCTCCAGTTTGTACAGTCTCCACATTGATGTAGCTGTGTTTGGGATTATACTGCCTCATCGTCGCTCTCTAAAACTGCTAACACCGTTCGCTAATTGTGTTTGTGCGGCCTGGTTGAATTGGGCAATCACACATTTGTCCAATTACTGGCACAAAGGAATTAAATTTTAGATTAGGTAGTTGTTTCTCGTGGAGCACTGCTGAATCAATAACCGACGAAATGAAAACAGTAAAAATCAGCTGCACAACCACTCAGAGTAATCGTTTTAAGATTGTACTCTGTTCACAAAAATTACATGGTTCAAACATGATTTCTGTAATAGACTTGTTTACATTGATCCCTCTGGTAATCAGTCCGTAAGTGTTCACCGCTGCACTGTGCACAGAATACAAGATCCGGGCTGTCCTGAGATCTGACATTAAAAAACAAAAAACATACTATTGTGTTTGACTGAAAACTGAATACAAAATTTAAATGTGTCAACTGGATTATAATAATGATATCATATGAAGGTTTTGACCTTATACCAGCAAAGATAAACTAATGGACATATTCATGGAAATTTTTGGTGGCTGGTAAAAAAAAAAAAAAATGTGGGTAAAATTTGTTTAAATTTTTTACTTGATAGAATTTAAATGTATGAAGTCTACATATCATAATTGATTTTCAGATAAATTTTATTTAGTTGGCTCAAATCACAGCCATTGTGCTACTGTAATAGAAGTTCATTTTCAAGTTATTATTGCTTTTAACTACCCTAGTAGAACTGTTGTCAAAATAAATTTTAGTAAAGTCAATGTTTCTATTTATTTATTTATTTATTTATTCATACAGCATTGCTAAAATCCTGGCTATGGCCCTGATGGTGCCATGTGTGCCTGTCCTGTTTTTTTGTTTTTTTTTGTTGTTGTTGTTTTTCAATCTTTCTCTGCTTATACGACCTCTCAAGGTCTGCGCCTCTGCACAATCTGTAGACATGCATGCATGCCCATAAAGTACAATCCTCCCCCCTGACACAGTCAAGGACATTACAGCGGTAATCCATGAAAAACATTTTCTGTTACAACATTTGCACCAGACCTCTCAACCAAGGCTCTGACATGCCGAACTGTGTTGGTGATGAAGTGAGTGAGGACACTGCGTCAGCTCTGACAGTTCTTGGCTGTGGAATCATGCGCCGCCCTAATGCACATCAGAGTCTCATTACCTGCTGACTCTAACCAATCAGAAGTAAACACAGTTTGTAAGTGACCACCGAATCCACCCGGGAAGCCTCGCTCTATTGGCCAATCAGCTTCACTTAGAATGGGAGATGAATTTTCCATTAGAGTCATTACTGGTGAATTACATGGAGCAGCTGCTGCTAAAGTTGTAGATCTCACTCAGTTGAAGGAGGAACAAACCTTGTCCGGGTAAAACTAGATGAGACGTAACACGCTGTATTTGTTACTTTGTCTTTGCTCCCATGAAAATGAACTGATATAAGATTTTCTGTACATCGTTAAGTACTTTTATTATTTTCTCCCCAACCAGGAGAGAAGATGGGTCTGTCGATCAACGTCTTGCTCACCCTCACTGTGTTCCTGCTGCTGCTGGCTGATAAGATCCCTGAGACGTCACTGGGCGTCCCCATCATCGTCAACTACATCATGTTCACCATGATCCTGGTCACGTTCTCCGTCATCCTCAGCGTGGTCGTCCTAAATCTACACCACCGCTCACCCAACACCCACCAGATGCCCATGTGGGTCCGAAAGGTGAGGTGGAAAGTATAGGACAGCACACTCATGGCGTGGTTACAGATTTACTCTGTAAATCAAATGTAAGGGTGAATGAATGAAATTGTTAAATTGGCTAAAATGTAAAACGTATTTTTATTTCATCCGTAGACGTAGAAGTCTGGTAGAATTAGAAAATTTTCTTTCTCTCGGTAAGGCTTTATCAGGATACCAGCTACTGCATCACAAAGATGAGGGCAATACCTGCAATGTCAAGGCTTTCATTTTCTCAGCAGTCTGCATCAAAGAGCGGAATTATGAGTGATGTCATCAGGAAACCGGCCATTCACAGCATGTCCTCCAAGAGGGTTGGAGGATATGTACTTTATATATATAATTATGTATATTTATATCACTTATTCCTGCGTTTGACCTGCTCCTGTGTGCTTTATACAGCATTTGCGGTCATCTAGCAATTGCAACATTTGCGGAACCTTTGACCACAGAAATCCAATCAGTTCATCGTTGAGTTGAGGTGAACATCTGTACCAAAGTTGAAGCATTGCCCTCAAATGTGCGTTCCAGAGAACAGGATGATCTTGAGGTCACAGTGACCTTGACCACCAAACTCTGATCAGTTCATCCTTCAGTCCAAGTGGTCGTTTGTGCCAGATGTAACGAAGCTCCCTCCGGTCGTTCCTGATATATTGTGTTTCCAAAAATGGGACAGACTTGAGGCCACACTGACCTTGAAGTTTGACCACCCGAAATCTCATCAGTTCATCCTTGAGTTCAAGGGGTCGTGTGCCAGATTTGATGTCATTCTCTCAAATGCCTGTTCCCGAGAATGGGACGATCTTGAGGTCACAGTGACCTTGACCTTTGACCACCAAATTCTTCATCAGTTCATCTTTGCGTCCAAGTGGATATTTTTGCCCGATGTAAGATTCTTTTCAGGTGATCCTGAAATATCGTGTTCAGAAGAATGGGACAGATGTGAGGTCACAGTGACCATCACTGTCGACCTTTAAATCTATTCAGTTCATCCTTTCATGAAGAAATTTCCTCAAAGTCATTCACGAGATTGGGACAGGCGGAGAGCCATACAAACATAGAGACTGAAAACATAAAGCCTCCGGGCACAGTTGTCACCAGAGCTGAGGCGTAATTAGGGTGTGAATTTACTGAGAAATAAATTAATCGATGGGCAAGCAACACCTCCATCAATGTGGTAGTAAATTAGGGCCTTGAAATAAGTAATTAATGTAATGTTAATTTTTGTGATAATTTGGTGTGATGGAGGTAACCGTTCATGTTCAGGCAGACTACTGGATTATGCAGAACCCTGAACGTCATGTTATACCATTAACCTCCATCAGTGGCCGTTGCCCTCTCTGTACATTATGTGCAGCTAATTACAGGCCCGAGCAGCAGCTCTGTACTTTACTCCGAGTTCTGTCACGCTTTCAGGGAACATTTACCTCAGACAGGCTCATATACAGGTGATTTGCATGGTCTAATGGAAGTAAGCTGCTTGGTACTGGATTGATGGGAGAAAAGAACATTATAGGTTCTGCTTCTTTTCACTCCCACTCTTCAGACCCATCAGTGTCGGGAAATGTGGAAAGATTTGTGAACTGAGCATTAGTAGGGGAAAATTTATGATTGTTTGGGTATGTATTTATCTTGCTCTTGACTTTTAATATCATACTATATCTTTTAAAAAGCTACACGAATCAATGTTTTTATACTAACAATGGATGAAATGATACTGTGAAATGTGAAAGTAGTCGCTCATAGTGACAAACGTGCAGACATTTATCACCCAGGTTTGCCGTTTCCCTCAGCTACAGAGTATTTTCGCATTTCTCGGCTCAGTTTTGGTTTTACTGCAAACTTTGCATTTTGGTTCAGTCTTAACAACATAGTTTCCAGCAGTAGGCAGCTGTTTCCAGTGAAAAAGCTCTAATAACCCACTGCATGTAACCTGTTTAGTACCAAACAGCAGACAGAGAGCGCAAGTAACTGAACAGCTAAAGAGCCAGATATACAGTATATTGTTTGCAATACAGCAGTTTATAGAAGGTTTGTGATAAATTACAAAATCCAAATGATCTCATTCTTAGTAAATATAAATCACTGATGACAAAATGGCATCTATCCATGCTACTAATACAATGATTATATTCTGAAAAATGAGGGAAATATTGACTTTTCCTCCTCAAGCATTCTTTTATTACAGTTATTATGCTCTAATGGCACCACTTCCAAGCTGGGCATTTAGCCCTGCCATCTCTCAGATTAATCTTCACGTCCAAACCAATCAGCAGAAAGTTTATATAAGCTTGTAGAAAATCCCTACATTTTGAGGTACATTTGAGTCTCCATTTTTGTCAAAAATCTGGCATGTTTTGAGGAAAAGATGTGATATTTTTCACTGTCCTTACAGAGGGAACAGCAGGAAGCCGGAGAGGTTGATATGATGACAAATCTGGTGTCAGGAAATATACGGATGTCGATAACATCTCCCCTCTCCAGCTGTAGAATGACGATAAAGGACAAATTCAAGTGTCCATCCCTGTTTTGTAACTGTGTGTATTTTACAGACTGATCATTCTTATACAAGAAAACACCCATCCACATATTAGCACGGTCATCTACACCGCTAAACCTGAAGTGATAGACTCCTTGAACAGGTGCAGTGAAGCCGGATTGTAGGCACTGCCAATGTTGGCGTAGACCCACTCGGAAATAGCTTTTGTGAGTGTGTCAAAGGGTCCATATGTTGGTCCACCAGGGAGGTCTAAAGCAACAGAAAAGGCAACTTTGGTCTCCGGAGCATTAAGTCCCTGGACAGACATCATTTCTGCAGCTCTTTCTTCCTTCTCCATCTTGATGGTTGCCTTCAGCATTTCATTTTCTTTCGGATG
Source organism: Lutjanus campechanus (assembly GCA_027495735.1). Taxonomy (NCBI): domain Eukaryota; kingdom Metazoa; phylum Chordata; class Actinopteri; order Lutjaniformes; family Lutjanidae; genus Lutjanus; species Lutjanus campechanus. The sequence goes on along the minus strand of JAJHUR010115890.1, from coordinate 3,112 downwards.
GCTGTTGCACGCTGCGAGGCTCCCAGGGCTGATTGAGTTCTCTCTCCTCAGGTCGCCCACCAGGGTCCTCTGGGTGTCAAGTGCAGCCTTTGTGGCTTTCAGCTCCTCCATTTGCTCAGCCACCGTGTCTCACAGCTCCTTCAGCTCAGCCTTGATGTCTCTTTGGATGCTCTGTGCTGCTGTGATCACATCGCTGCGTGCGAAGCTCTGGGCCGCCAGAGTCCCACACAGACAGAGCAGCAGCACTAGCTGAGTTACAGCAGCCATCGTCGTGATATAAGGTTTTTGTACAGTTGTAGGTGATGTGTAGCTGTCCAGGGAGTAGTTCTCTCTCTTTTATTCATGGCTCATGGTGTGCCAAGCTGTGGGAAATCTAACAGGTGTCACTTTGGGTCTGTTAGAAAAATGGATTCAGGTTTATATTAAAGTCTTGAAATGTAGGCCACAGTGCTAACAATCAATCATAGAATCATTTTGAAGCATTTACTGGATCCAGTTATATTTGTGAGAAGTGGAATATTCCGGAGCTGGGGCAATGATAGGGTGAACCGGAAAGTAGTCCGACCATTAAAGCTGCAGTAGGTAGAAAACCTGCAAACGGTTGATTTTTGAGTCTCATCTGAGTTAGGTTTGGTTTTCTGTGTCCTCAGCCCCTCCCACTAGATGAGCAGCACGCCCTTCATGAGCGCAAGTAACCGTTAACGAGGCTCGTGAGCGAGCACAGACCGACAGACGTCAACCGTGTGTAATAAAACAGACACCTGACAGTAAAAAACACCGACCTAGGAGAGAAACTACATTTAAAAACATGAAGATTCAGTGTGAAGATATAAAAGTACAGAGAGCTGAACATAAAGAGACTTTTAAAAACGTCTTTCTCTCTGCTCTCCTGCACACATGAGCTCAGTATCACAACACCCGCTTGTTGGAGGGGGACAGAAAGGAGGCTCGGGGCCGCGGTCAGCGCCACATGACTACAGCCCGCTTGGAGAGGAGTCAGGCTCGCGGTTCATGTCGGGCGCGGCTCTCCGCAATATAAGAATGAAAATGAAAATGCAACTTAGCGGCAACACAGTTTGACTCGCGCGGCCTAAAATGTACAAAAGCACGGTGTCATTTACTCACCATAAACGGCGCGGTGGATTCCTCCATGGTGCTGCTGCATACATGTTTACAAGCAAACATGAAGATAAATCCACTTTTTAAGAAACGGACTCTGAGCTCTCATCTGGCCGGTCCGCGGCTCCGTCTGTCGGCTCCGCCCGGTCCTCTCGGCACTCGGCAAAGCTCCGCGATATAAGTGAATGAATACAACTGAAGGTGAACTCAAAAGTAACTGAGTGAACTGACAAACTCCTGGGTTGAGCATGTTGCTAATTAGGCTATTTTCTCTTTATTATAATGCCGTTTTATAGCAACTTTTCCTGCAGTACTTTCCGTCATTGACTTGCGAGGTAACGTGAATGCGCAGCTGCGCTAGTAGGAGGAGTCCCCCAGGTCCTAAAGACCTGTGATTGGTTCAGTCTACCGGTGCGCTACAGATTCTCTAAATGCTGAAATTAGAGGCATAGAGGAGGTGCAGCAGTGTAGCTCTCTCTCAGAACACCTGATTTACAATATGCTTAAAGGTTTTTATGAAATTATTTCTCAATTATACCAAGGCAATGTTGCCTACTGGAGCTTTAATTAATCAGAAAAACAGGGTTGTACCTGCAGCCAAATCATCCTGTACTCCACACACAAATAAAGTCATTTTTTTGTATTTATTTACTCATCTAGTTATTTAAAGTAAAACGTTCACAACATTTCTACTTTTGGAGACAAGCTCATTTCAAGTGGTTGCGATTTCTTATACTGTTATCTTCCCCAGACACAGCGCAGCATTCACAGCACACCTACCAGCTCGAACTGTCTTCATTCGACCGCTTTGCTCAATATGTTATGTTCAGTACATCTCACAGAAAGCGGTTTTTGCATTGTTGCATTGCTTTTTGGATTGAGTTGTATCTTTTCCGGTTGTCCCTCTGATGTCCTGCTGCTTGGTGATTTATGGAGTTTCTGATGGACAAGTATCTTCACTTGTGGCTGAAGTAGCTAACCACTACTGCTAATTAGCCGGGCACTCCACTGCTTTTGCTATCTCAGTTTGGGCAGAGTCAGCTGCATGGCTAATTGAGCTAAGTGGCAGTCAGTGGCTAATGTAGCTCACTAAAGTAATCCAATTTCACCAAAATAAGTGAATAATTTTGTTTTTCTACAGTAATCAGTGACGTGCATCACCCAAAACCCAACGGTTTCTGTTGTTGTGGTGCTCACATGGATTAATGGATACAGCGTTGGAGTGGCGCCTCCGTTCAGTCCTACAAGAGCTGCTCAGTGGTGCATGAAGCCAGCTTCTGCATTGTGCAGTCCATAGAGCAAGCACAATCAAGACTTCCTTTGACTGAGTGGCTAACTTCCAGTTTAGCCCTCCTCTAATTTGAATGGGGGTTAAAGGATATAATCATGCAGCCCCTCTATAGTTACCAAATGTTATCGGACAAAATGGATCAAATTGTGATAGTGAAACAAATAATTTCATCCGGGTTTTTGTCATTCAAAAAAATGCATCCGCTGTTTTACAGCTGCTTCTTTCACAATCTAAATCTATGGGGAAAAAGTCTTTTTGGGCCGCAGTGCATCACATGACATTGTCACTATGTGAAACTGGCTTCAGAGCACAGGGCTCTTCCTGGAGGTCTGGTTGTGGCACTGCTTACATGGGTGCTGCCCGCAGGCTTCTGGGAAGTTGACTAATCGGAAGAAGGTGGGCTTTCAGGGAGGATGGCCTTAAAGAGACCCCACTGAGCAAGCAACATCTGTAGACGTCTAAAACAAGTTGATATCACGTCTGTCCGTCCAGGTCGTAATCTGGACGTCCATGCGACAGCCAGATGTAGTTGCTAGGTGACATGGATAAAAGCCGTATGGCTGGCCCAAGTCTGGACGTCTACAGACAGCCAGAAATAGTCAAAAGTAGACGTTTCAAGAGGACATAATCTGGACGTCCATGCGACAGCCAGATGTAGTTGCTATGTGACATGGATAAAAGCCGTTTGGCTGGCCCAAGTCT